>LGAG01000899.1:367427-404869 GCA_001278395.1 Lerema accius | reverse complement strand
GTGTATCTTGCAACAATCTAGCAGGTAAGCACATAAGAGGTTAAAACTATTTTGTTGTTTATAAAACTTAAAAATATAATCATCCCATCGAGCCTGAAGCGATCAAGGGAACTATTAACTCGAAAAACTCCAAAACGCACAACATCAATCAATCAACGTAATGAAGACATCAAAAGATCTTAATAGAAGTCGAGCGTGATAAAGTATATTATCGTGGGTCGATGTGTCCTAAGGTCTTAATATCTTATCTGAGAGGAAAGTAAGCCACCCTTAGAAGCTTCCCCATGGAGCCTGGGGCAATGCGGGGAGCGGAGGGCGGTGGCGGCCGTTGACACGAATCTCCGGTTGTTTATGTATCCCATTGGATTTTTTCCGTATGCGTTTACTGTGAACCGCCTGCTCACGACTGGCCGTTTTGTTTTTAGATCATACAGATAGGGATAACACGAACAGGACTGCGCATCTCGTTTCTTTTATCATGCACCGGGTTTGTTGGTTCAATTCGAGTACTAACCGCTTTTTAATAACATTTTACTATTAGCAAAGTTACGGGATTCTGCTGGCCCGGCAAAAGCATAAGTTCGATCTTGATCTGGAGCAGCTATTCCAGAAACAATTGCATACACTACCTTATTATCCTTTAGAATTTTAGAGGGAGAATTTTAGGTTTAATTAAAATTGTCATACTTTACTTTTCAGACTGCGATTAGCTATGCGTTTAACGAATGTATCGATTGAGGTTCTACGAATCATGGTCAATTCACCGTTATCCATCGCCTTGTTTATTTTTACTTCCACAATGTCCACATTCGTATTCATGAATCCTCTTTATTATTTATACTTACGAACAAGGTGCCGTACGTAACGTAACCAATTTCAGTGGACTAGAATTTGTAACAGATTGGATCTCACAGAGTATTGCATTTTTAACGTTAACGTCCCTAGGATTACATCATTCACAAGTTACGAGTACTGGTCCGAACTACGAATACTACTTTTCTGATGCTTATATTAAATTGTGTACGTTCGATATGTTGGAGAAAAGCTTGCTTCTTTCTCGATCAGTCGCATGAATTTGATTAAAAAAATTGAAATAACTACTCGGAAAGAAATCCGTTTAGTTTTATCTGTATTATTGATAAGAATATATTAGGGGGCTTCCATGAAATAACTGATGTTTTTGGCGATTACTTAACCGCATCATCCACCCTGAAACTGCGTTTTTTTTTAAATGTGAGGTCCTTGTGTACCAAGAAATTACTTTTTATTTACATACATAATTTCTTTTATTACGTCAACTTAAGAGTATCCTACCTATCTACTTGTTAAATTCACAGAACAATCAGAATACTCGGAACCTCTCAGCATATTTGGTAAACAAATCATTAGTGAAGACAGAACGTCACAGATTGTAAAGTTGTTGGTAATATACGAGTAGTATATAGTACCTATATAGAAATAGAAGTATATAGTAATATGGAAGAATAAATATGAACCATACTTTTGTTAGACATAAGTTCTAGTCTTAGCCTTATCTTATACAAAAATGTTTGTGGTGTTATTTCTTTAATGTCATATTTTACGGCTATTTAAAAGAATGTACCTATAACCTAATGTTTGATCTAAATGCAATGTCATAGGCAAAACCAAAATACAACTTTTTAACAATAATATAGTTGTCTAATAAAAAAGTCATGTGCTGAGACAGGATTTTCAATGTATTTACTTTAAGGCTCACATTTTGTAGGTCGATCGTAAAACTATTTTGTTATCTTTGTCAGCGTAGGACGAGGAAGTTAATAAATCTCAAAGAGCTACATATATTTACGAGTATCCTGCCTACTAAGCTAAAACTAGGTACTAAAATTTGCTTACACTAAATCTGTCCGATGTCCGGCCCCTACAAAGACTTTAACAATGCATTTGATCTTCATTGTATCTTGTATTCCAAGTTTTGCGTATATCTTAAATGTACACACTTCAAAAATTCAGTAAATATGTTTAGATGATGATGTATTTTGCTTAATATGTGGAAAAAAGAAAATAAGCCGACGTACCACTAACACAGTGAGGCATCCGTATAATTGAAATTTTGCACATTTAAAATGTTCTGCATTGAACCAGTGAAAGCTGATATCAGTAACCTAAATTAATAAATACCAAAAACATTTTGTTTGATTTGTGCGCAAATAAATGGTGCGAATTGAATAATATCAGAAAATCAGCTATCAGAATAAACAAAATTTTCATCCGTAATTTGGTAAGTGTGCAGTAACTAGTAGTTGCTAACCTATATGGACTTTACATACATACATTAAATGGTAATTAATACAGTCTTGTGAAAATAATAACATTTTATTAATAGACATTGTGTGGTCTTAGAAGTCTGGATAATTTACGCTTGAGTAAGTACTAATAAGTAAATATTTTTAAAGATCTAACGGGACGCCTGTCTTCTGCCCAACCTTGGCAATGCCTTTGCTTTCTTTGCATTTTATCCAAGCAGTCCTAAAGTTATAGTTATAACCATATGAGTTAATCTAACAAATTGAGTATAAACTAAAAGTACCTAAGTACTCTACATAAAATTCTAAACATTTACAAAACACAAAACTAACAAGGCTAACAGTCCCTCCTGCAGTCCTCATAATTTGTCACCGTTAGGCAGCAGGGGTGGTAGCACTGCAAGTACGTTTGCTATTCCCATTACATAAACGCTATTAAAATGAAGCAACATATTATCACACAAGAGGTTATCTAGTGACGGTACAGTTCGGTCGAACTCAACGGCTAGTTCTAACAGCTTTATATCTCGCACTTCACACCTCGCGGCTTTGATAGCATCAATCTACGTGCTTAACGGTCGTACCAGAGGTGTGACTCGACGTGTCTCGTACCTAACTACAAACGTATAGGTAATTCTCTACTTATCTATGCTGTACCTTATGGAAATGTTCTCTATTTGACGTGAATGCGTCTTTAATTTGCTACCATAGGGGGCAATCCTTAAAACCTAATGATAACAAAATCGGGGCTACAATTTTGCGTTGTAGTTTCAAATGTAATAGTCTATAACCAAAATTAAATTATACTACTGGATAGCTAAAAGATCAAAGAATTAACAATAAGCGAGAACAGTGAAAAATCGCACGCGGTGAAAGAGGAAGGGCCGTCACTTTGAGGTTATTTTTTTAACGACGTAAATACATAAATAAAAATATTTTATTTAAAAAAATTACCCTATAATTTCAAGGTGTTTAACACAGTAGATATCAACACACAGCCGACATGACACAGCACTACCCAATTTTTGGATCTTTCAGCGCTCTACTACCTCTATACTGATAATATTTGTATTGATTAGTACCTACTTATTTATGACTACAGTTGATGACCGGATACCGGATCATCTCTACAGGCAGGCAGGTGACGTCATTGATTTATGGACAAGCTGTAACTGTAAGTTATGTTGACTGAATCTCTTTGACTCTGACTATCTTTGACAATAACCTACCGCAAGAAAACTATACATATACATTAGATAAGGTTATATTAGATTATGTTAAGTTAGATTAGATTAGGTTTTATAGTTAAAAATAACCAGACCTCCATTGTGTAGGTATATATAATTACACAGTAAGGGAGATAAACAAGAAGCATCTCATTTGACTAAGATTACGCATTTAGAAACCATAATCACGGTGTGCACGATCCGAAGTTGTGAGCTATCGTTGCTCCCGATCATGGAGCGGTCACGACCTACACTCTACTACTGTGGGAACAATCGACTGGTATAAAGAATGGTTTGTTAAAAGAAAATCTATAATTTCACCATGGACGGAAAGCCACTCATACTCGTATATTACCTCTTTTTGCGTAGCTAGGTAAAAATATGATTTAAAAGGTATTTTCATACTCAATAACAGTGGGAACTGCGAGCAATCGATTCGGTTCCATGATGACCACATGGGTGCTCGACCGCGCAGTAATTGAGCCGCTCGCTTCCTTCCGGCCAATCCGATGACCGCACCACCGAGAGAAAATTAACACTACTGGACTGCGGTTCTGTATTAATCATACAAATATAAACAGTATTCGTATTGTGTCGCTGGAAATCAAAAATAAAATTAAGCAACGACCTTTTAAATTATACAAAAAATTCTGCTCGCATATAGTCAAGGATGAGTAGAGAGTTATTTAGTATAATATGATGAAGAGACTGCTTATTATGAGGTAAAGTAATCCCTTAATAAAAAATAGTCTAAACAAACTCATAATATTAGACAGACCTATCCAACCATACTCAACACTATAAGGTTGACGAAAAAGCAACTCATATTTCTTACAGAGGAAGTACCCTAATACAAATAGGTAGTTACTCATAGAGATGACAAAATGATTTCAAATAGGCACTAAATCCACATAGACTCACAGTAGAATAACATTTCAAAACTACTGACGTATCTCAGATATATCACAAGAATCGCCGAGTGTGACTCAATCAAGTTTCTGGTTTGTGATGGATGACATTACTTGTCACACTTCAAGTCTCGCGATGAATTTTCAGCTGATAGTAGGAACTCTTTCTTTTCAAATTGTTACAGAGTTTGGCACATCAGTCAATGACATCAGTATTAGTTAGATAATGTTGTCGTTGAATCAGTGATATGTTATCGTATGTATGTAGATTGTAACCACCACTCTTGTCAAAAAGTTCCTTCTGCTCGTTTGTCATCTATTTAAAAAAAATATTAATACGATTTCTCCACCAACTTGTATTGGAACTTTTAGGCCAACGCCACTTTTAAGAAAACTTCGTTTAAATATGTATATGCTGCTCCTTTATTTCTGTATAATATATTATGTACTAAAACGATATCAGACTAGGAATTGAAATCCAACTAACGATTTTAATACTTGTATTGTATGGATGAAATATATCGAGTCATCCGTTTGCAACGTCTGGTAAACTGACATGTGTCGCCTCGCCGTCTCGATCGATGCCTGACCCCGCGCAACTTCACCCTCGCTTTAACGCCACCTCTTTGACGGGTCATAGCGGGCACCACCATTGTTATTTTAGATTTCAAAAGACTGATCTTCTCAGTCTCTCTAAATATTGTTTTGACGCCGCGGCGCCGTAATGGATTGATAGTGTGTACTACACTGTGTAGATGCCCTAACGAAACCCCAAAATTGGTACTTGACGGATTTACCAAATCTTAGTTTTAATTTTGATAATGTATGAGTTATGATCGATCTTTAATTTATAATCATTTTCGTTAAAATAAAACTTAATGATTTCGAAAGTTTTGTTTTATTACGGCGTTCTAAAGCCAGATACGTTAGAGTTTAACTTTTCAGGGACCTATCTATTACTTAGTGAGCTTCGGTTGTTAACCCTTTCGATCCAGACAGACAGAGATAATATATCAAATAGTGACGAAATTTAATATTGAACGTGAGCTGTGTGTGTCTTATTTAACTCATAATAAGACCAATTTAACTCTCGAAAGTTATTTATGTAGCATTAATTAAACTTCAATATAAGTATTAGACGAAATTCATAAAAATATCTCTACGTCTATTGACACTAGTTTATATTGCCGAAATTGGTCAAATATTTTATCTTAATTTCATTATTTCAAGTACAGGTAACTAAAACCTATACCTACCTGCCATAAAAATATTCTCACCTTTTAATAGCACTACAATTTTGGATAACGCTAGCGGGAACATTATTTATTCAAATGTAAACCTTGTTCTCGTGAAAGGTACTAATACGAACGACCAATCGTCATTTAAATTCCAATAACAAATTTCAATATTGACTGGGTATTAGAAGAGTTGATTTCCATTTTAACAATTTAATGCCCTATCAATATGATATTCGAAATCCCGCATGTGAAAGTACCTAGTCATTTTACCATCCGCATCGAAAAATTAACGAGTATTATCATGGCTAGATAAATTAAGAGTTGATGGAGATATAGAGGATGTATGACGTGTTTGTTCTTCAGAAATGAGATTATCCGTATGTGTGAAATTTTGATTATCCATGTTTTCGTCTATGATGATGTGAGTATAAAATGATGTAGCTTGAATAAGGTAAGGTGGGGTAAGACTAACACACGGGGCAAGACTAACACTGTCTATTATCTCGATATGCACTTGAAGAAACGACATGTGTGTGTTTTAGCCGAGAACATATACGTTTGTTCTATCTTACAGACTGGAAGAATTTCGTATTTAAGCCATACGTATCGAGATAATCGACAATATTAGTCTTGCCCCGTATGTTAGTCTTACCCCACCTTACCTTAGATTGTTTATTTTGATTTACTTATAGATATTTATCAAAATGGATTGTCAACCAGGAAGTCGACGTGTAATAGAAAAATACTTATTAGAGTGATATATTTTCTGCCTAAATAATTATCTAGACTAACGTAAAAATATCTCTAAGACAATATAACGTATTTAATAGTCGATAAATACAATAAAAGTAGCAGCCACGCATATAATAAACCAGATTTATTTTCCACAACGCTGTACTAAAATAATCTGCATATAAAGTCATACTGAGTCATTTTAACGGTAACAACAATAGTTCTGTTGCCCACCGATTTTATTATCACAAAAAGTGGCAACATACAAAAAAACAGTGAACCGTGGCTCTGTTTATTCAATTCATCATATTATAATCTGTGGAACGCGCACGTGTGGCGTCCGCGGCCTGTGCGCATATGCGCCGACCGCTTTCATTGTTTGGAATTTCACGTTCGATATGGGGCATAAATATTTCGACAAAGCTCTAAAAGGGAGAGCCTATCAAAGAACAACAGATATCCGTTACTTGCGGCTCGGCGTTTAATGAAAAAACAGATACCGATCACGGCGTTTCCATTCCATTCCGTAAACGGTATTTAATTCGATTTATCAAGATTTTGTCAAAACAAAAGATATTCGGCAGTCTCTTAATGAGTACTTAGGGATAAAGTAGAATGAAAAAATATAAAGAAAGCGACAGACTTGATGAGTATCCTGTGTAAAGTTTGATTAATTCGTAAACGTACCTTGATTAAATTGAAATAAAAATAAGAAGTAAAATAACAAAATTAAAAATACAACGTAGAATTCAGCTCGAATGTACTCATAAAAAGCTTTATTCTCTTTGTTTTTCACGTATAGTAACGATAGTAAAAAATGTAATTATGAAAAAGCATATACAGTCTGTAGGTACCTATCTAAATAACATGGAACATATTGTGATTATAATATTACGTACAAATAATCGTTTCATTGTCTTTATTTGTTATTCTCTACTTCTCTGCGTCATCTTGTTCGTCGAGACCGACAGTTTAGATGCAGAACCGGCTAGTGATGAGATTAAGAAATATCGACTATTACGTGTCGTGGTATCGATCTATCGATGTTTACAACTTTCAACATGACGTTTTATGTACCTACGCGATGACGACGCGTGTAAGTATCGTTTGCATCGCGTTCCATTTACTTTTGTATCAGTATAAAATTACTGCCAACAAAAACGCACCGATAAACATCGAAAACGCGCATCGTCTCGGTGCGTTAAAAAAAACGTTATGTGCAAGGGCTTTAAAGTGCAGTTTCAATGTACCGAAATTCTTCAAAATCAGTTGAATTTTTACTTATAGCATAAATGAAAAATGAAATTCATATACTTATAAGAAATTACAAAAAGGGCGACTTAAACGTATATTTTTAGAAATAATGTACATTATTCGATACATTTTAGATTATTAAGTAAAAATGTATCGAATAGTTAGTTGAGACTCGGGACTCAGGACCGAAGACGCGCGGTGCAATAAGAAGGGTCCGAGATCGTCACACGTGCATCCGTTTGCAGTGTGCAAAGTTATTTATAAAACAGACACATTTTTATTTAATTGAGCTACACTGATCCCTTGTAAATTTGAACTTTACGACAGCTGATGAAAAATCTGACTACTGTATAGATTAAATGTACTGCGACGTGTAATGACGTGTTCTGCTATTAGGAGGCTGTGAAAAATAATGCAGATTTATACACTCATGAAGTTATATTCGTATAAAAGAAAACAGAGCAATTTAATTTTAATCATTACATGGTATACCTAATTCAATAGAGCTTGCATACACTCGCGTCAAAACAAAGGGAATTTAATAGGTCTGAAACACTGATGCGTCAACATTGTTAGGGTAGAAAATTGTTTCCAATTAGTGTGTTAATTATATTGTCGGTTCTGGGAATATTTTAACTTTGACCGTAGGGATGTTAGAATACGGGCGGTCTTATAATCAAGGCGATGCAATGCAATACGGAGGCGCGGGTCGCCCGTCACATACTGCACAATGCACGTGCATCCGTTGCACTTTGCGAAGTTATTTTCGTAAACTCATGCTAAAGGGACCTACTACTACGAAAACACTCGATACTAACACTTTTGACACAATTATTTAAGTGTGTACGAGCGATTATTAATCGTTATAAGTAATTTAATGTTTATTCTCACGAGAACTTTTACATAAGTCGATGCAACCAACGATGGTGTAAAATTAGTAATAAATAAAATCATAACTTCGTATTTATACTGATGAGATACAGAGAGCGTGATGAACTAAAGCAATAAACGAACACGGCTAGTGTTAATTTTGAACACAGTCATTAAGTATCAAAGTAATCAAATCCCCCATTTAGTTGAGTAGTAAAACATTTTCGACCTTCGTTTATCGTGGAATAAAATGTAGCATCTACACCGCGGGCGGTTGGGGCTTAATTATGATGTCAAAAAGCTGCATCGTCAGGGATCAACACGTGCGTATCTTTCTTTCTCTTTCTACACAGGACCAACCGCTGCATCTCCTTGGAAAGCGATTAAACACGATTCTATGCGCAGCCTCGTATTTTTATTTTTGTTGCTCCTCCGAAACAATTTATTTGCTCCCACTCTTAGGTCAAATTAGTTATGAGAGATGCATAGAATGACGTAGCAAAACGACTTGATTCATGCGAGCGACTGTAATACAAATTATAAGTATAAACGCTACGTCATCTTTAATTACTATTACGTCATACGTTATACTTGCGTACATTTCCAGTCCAGCAGCTGAGATAAAAAGAGGGGAAGACAATATTTTCCATTATCTACATAATTTATTGTAAGTAAACAAAGTGTGAAAAACAGAAGTACGATCTTAGACCTTCAAGCGGCAATCTATGTCTAAACAATTAAGGTATAGATAATGATGTACTTAAAGCTTCAATATTGAATTCTCATTCAATAGAAATTAGAATTATATAACTCCCTCTGTACAACTTTTATTATGTAATTAATTAATAATCAATCGAATTCTACGGTTTTGTCCAAATTATTATGCTTTTTCCAATTTTATTACGCCACAATTAATTAATAAGAGAAATGTCTACATCGCAAATACTATTTCTGATTGTAAATAAGTTTATAGCTGATAATAATGTTTCTGAATCTAAAAATTCGAAGGTTGGTTATTATAAACAACATCCTATGAACTGCGTGCCTGCTGCATACTTTCATATCAGTAATAACTCTTCACTGTCTTCGTATTTCTATGTACTTACTCGCAATTAGGTAACATTTATACGATAGTTGCAAGACTTGCAAGTCACGTATTGTATGTAAGATGTTTATTTCTCTCGACTGCGATGTGGAGGCGTGAGAATATTGCAGCGGAGGCTCGGAAGCGTCGGCATATAGACAAATGAAGTGCAATTTCGCCGCGGGCAGGGTTGTGGCGAACGGATCGGGCAACGAACACGAGGCTGGTCACGATTGCAGTTACGGGTTATTGGATTAGGTTCCCGCTGGTTGCATTTCTAATTGCACTGTACCAGAATCGTCAGAATTCCGTCGATGTCAGACAAAGTTTTTCGGTGTTGTATACCGTATTGACTCTGAAATTAAGACCCTAAAACCAAGTGCTGTTGTAACATCATGGTTTGGTAACCCTTCACTAACGCTCCTACTGAACAGTAAGTACTGTATAAGTTGCTGAGAAAGTGTTGAAATTATTAAAATATACGTACCAATGCTTCGTCACAGAGTAATGTAGTAATGATACATGTACCTACATAATCAGATAATGATATTGTAGACAAATCCATTTGCTCACAGTATCTAAGTGCAGTGTTGTTAAATAATATAAGATTATATTGATTACACTGCTATATTATAAACGGCAGGTTAAAGTTCGAGACATTCCGTGATAAATGGATGTAGGAGCAAGATATCATATACATATTTGAATAGAAAACATTAAAACAAAATCACGATTTCTTCTCGTTATGATCCTTCACCGTTACAATACATTTTTAAATGAAGGCAAAATATCATATGGGATTTGTAACAAGACGATACATGCAAATAATAACACAACATAGTTACAGTATGGTCTAAGATAAAACCTACGCAATATCTTACTAAATTTACTTTAGTAGCCTTACCAAAGTGGTAGAGAAACTCATGGAACATTCCCAGTGAGTAGCCTAACTAAAGTGGTACAGAAAATCATGGAACATTCCCAGTGAGTAGCCTAACTAAAGTGGTACAGAAAATCATGGAACATTCTCAGCGAGGAGGACATTCTTGACATTGGTTGGGTAAGACAGGACAGATACACGCAGGTCTAGCATTGGATAGGTACATAACATTATTTCAGAACACAGAAATTGTCCTAAATTTGCGGCGATACTCTATGAGCGGTATGTGTTAAAATTGGCTTTGCAGATCGTAAATCTAGTACTAGGTCCATTCCAAAGTGTGTCATAGAACCCAAGTTAACCCAACCGTACAAAAATAGATTTATTTCCATCTGGCATGACAACCGCAAACGCGTGGCTAGTGTGGCGAGTGTGGCAGCCATCGAATCTGGAATAAAATAATCGGCGCGCAAATTGGCCGAATAGTCAACGCACGACAAGAACATCATGAACCGTTAATATATGCCTTGTATTAAAATAGGCCAATTCCGACTATGACTAGTACATAAACGGTTCCGTAAAATCGCGCATTGTTTATGCCGCAAAACATATTTTTGACTTACGCGTGTTCCAGTAACTTTAATTTACTGGATTTCAAAGGACAATTATTTATCGAGCTTGTATATGTAAATGTATGTATGTCTATTTCTTTAGCAATTTCGCATGCTTTACAACCGAATCCATTGCGAAAGGTAAGCTTAGTATTTTTCCCTAAAATTATCCAACAGTTTTAGTAGTTTTATCTTTTCATATTTAAAAACTACCCTAGAAACAGTGATGGACTGACAGAATTTATTGGCTACTAAAGAAGCCAGCGCTTTAGTGTGTAGGAATTTAATCCCAGTTCTTGAATACCTACTCCCATGTATTGTGTAGGAAACTCGGAAACCATTAGCCCGATTTAGATGAAACTCGTCATGTTTGTATTTGAAGCCTATATGACCGGGATTGATCTTGAATGCTTTATATACTTACCGGGAAACGAGGATATTAAAATCTCGCGAGATAACAGATAAAAGATTTACCTAAGCGAAGCGAGGGCGGGCAGCTAGTGGAGAAATAAAACTTACATATTAAACCAACTCTGATTTATAATATGGATGTTTTATGCTGATTCATAGCTGAACAGGAAATCAATTTAGGAAATAGAAAAATACTTGAGCAAACAAGGAAGATTTATTTAAGTGACTACAGCTAACGCAGATCTCCCGCTAGGATGCGTGACCGTGCACGGAAGGGGAGTGATTCGATTGTTCTAATTTTGAATTATTTGTATAGTAGCAAAAGTAATTTTCGATAGAGTGATTAGAATTATTTGTATAGTAGCAAAAGTAATTTTCGATAGAGTGATTTAGGCTTTGACATTCTTAAAGTGGTACTTTAGTATTTTTTCACATTAGTCCTATCCAAATTATCTTTTGCTCAGTGCCTATATCTAAATTAAATCAGAATAATTATATACTTTTTTATACTAATTATAAAAACTTAAAAATCAATGTATCTTAAAATCTTCCCACATTCGTTATTAATTTTCCTAACTGATTCAAGCTTGGTCCTTTAGTCATTCTATGAAGCAACGTGTGGCCAAAACAATTTAATTTATTGAGACTGAAACATCTTACTACAGAATTTGTAATATCTACCTGAGTTTACTTAGAACCATTGAGTATAGTTAAGTCAGTACATGAATAAGGGAAAACTCATCATGTTGTGGTCACGGGTCACCCTTATTTCCCAAGGGTGCAGTATAACTAGTATAACTGCATCTTGGGCCCAGTCTCGCACTAAATCTTAATAAAACGTCTAAAATCTCCCCTCAGTTTCACATTCTCCATCTAATAAATTACATACTCACGCAATAAAACACGTTCGTATGATATATTGCTCGCAATTTGTAAACGTTTACCCGTGAAGTTAATCGCGTTAACTTAAATATCAAATGTAAAAACAACTTGGCAGGTATGTTAGTTGTTACGATGTGCAAACCTATTATTTGGCGATACGGCAGACGAATAATTAGGGTTCATCCACAACGGATACTTTTTGTAGAGCGACATTTAACGGGTTATTGAATGTTGGTCACCACAGATTACACATAGTTAGGTATTTGTTACATATCCCAAAATGTTGTCATGAAAATAACGATGCTAACCTTTTACAACGCCTTATTTTCCTGTATATTTCGTATAAAGTTGTGTTTTGCTATTGATGCGATCATCTTCAATCAAAAAAGCAGCAAGTTCTTGACAAAATATAACTCCGGTGTAAATGCACCATTGAGTTCAGCGTACTCTACAATCACGCAGTGCAACATAGAGCGAACAAAACGAACGTTAGATGTACCTACTGACTATAATTAGATTCTCAAACGTTTCGATCTTAAGTATTCTCTAGCAGACGTGACTATGTGCCCTCTATGACCTTAAGTCGGGTACGCCACACCTCGCGGTGGAGATGTCCTACTTGAAACGTACTTCGTGAACCGCACACGTGTAAATAAATACTCAAACTTTAAGTACCAAAGCCGAGATAATATTGTAAGCATTACGCGAACCAATGAACTTGAAAAACCACAAAATACTGTCGTTTACTTACGCAATGTTTTTGACTAATTTGTTGACTTATGCTTTTAAAGTTTTAAGCCAATGGGCCGTTACGAAACTATTATGTAGTTTAAAAAGGTAAAAAAATCTTTTACAAGTAACTCAAGGGTTATGGGCTCAAATGTCGATAGGAAGTCATATGCATAAGTATAAAAGGTTAAAACTACTGGTTCCACTTACCCTCTCGAATTCACATAACCTTCTTACACGTAGTTAATTACAAGACGGAGGGAGACCGAGTTTGCGAACGTCAATCGGGGATGTGTAGGGTCCTTGACGAGCTAGCATTGCAATACCGAACAATGCTGTGTGAAGTGCGTCACAACCGCACAATACTAGGAACATACGCCACTCAACTAACCTTATCCACAGTTCCACACAGCCACTTTCAACATAAATCAGGGCAAATACTAATTTCTATTTTGCATGATAGTAAACATACTTCTAAGTTTACCTTTTTATCGTACCAATATACGGTTTGCAATATTCAGTGTAAATTATTTCTATATTTGGCACCCTCTCACTGACTTAAGTTACTAATAAAATTGTAACAATAGTACTCGGGGAGACATTTTGACAGGTCCCTATTTCCTTTTTAAATCTCGCTATTCGCAGGCGCTTTGCCAAGAACATTAGATGTGAAAATATTAGCGAAAAAAGACTACAATTTAGTATACAAGAGCATGTTGTCAGGATATAGCACAACACATTAGTAATTGTTAAGAAACGTATAGTTTAGACAGATTTATAAAACTTTAACATAGAAAATACTTTAAAAACAATTCTTATTACACAGAATTGCCATTGTAAACTTAGCTGCTGCGTAACAACAGGTAATGGGTACTTAACAAGTAGCGTGTTCGTAATCATCTCTTGTTTTATCTGTAAACTGTTACAATCAAGCATGAAAGATTCGGCAGCGCGCATTGAAGGCAAATGGCCGCAATTATATCACAATCATGGTGAAAGCTCACTATGTTATAAATCGCTTATTTCACATCCATTTCTACAAGACTCCCTACATGTAAGATAATATAGATCTGTGATCTTTGAATATCAACAGTAGATTTTTTCATTTTCTAGTTTAGATATTACTCTTTGGATGTTAGCATCATGTCTCTCGGGAACAAGAAAGCTCGTGTTTATATTTCCAACTGTCAGGTTGAATTGTCCGAGATGAGAGATATAGTCAAATTGCTCACGTTTCTCGAATCTCCCCACGCTGTCCTCACGTATGAACTTAATTTCTAAACAGTATAGTGATTAGTCACTGACTCACTTCTATTCATAAGATTTTGAATGATCAACACTACAAAAATATTATAGAGAATATCAAGAAGCCGTATAGTTAGGACATACATTTATAATTCACCCTTAATTATATAGAAAAACCTATTAAGCAATTAAATTGCATATAACCCTACACGATTATGCATATTATAAAGTTCCTAAGTGCAAACTCTTGTTAAAATAAACACCGGACGCCGCACTGTAGGAAATAACAATAACTGGACAATATCAGACTACCCACTTCACTTCCCCGTTGGTAATTTCCAGTAGAACATTATTTGAAAATGTTAATAAGTATATTCCATACAAACACTCTACGCTTGCCCATAATGAATAAACCAACCGGACTTTCGATTAAAGTATACGATAACCAAAGTTTGGTTAAGGCTTTTATTTTAATAACCAGCAACTAGGCGGGCGCACTCGCACTACAAAATACTCAAAAATGTTTAGAGAAGATTTTCTTAAACCTACCGATTGAAATTTACCAACCGGTTTAGGTTTATTATATGTTGATCATATCTTTTAACTAATTACTATTGCAAACTGCCGCAGAGCGTAAAACAATAATATAACAGAGTCGCTTTAAAAATGTATTAGCAAAAAAATACGCAATAAGTCTCTCTATCGCAATGGACTACAAATTTCTCGCACGTTAGCACGTTCCTACTAGACTTAACGTAGGCTCATAAGGCTGGCCATAGACGGACTGCATGAAGCAATCCGTGCCGGCATCTTGATAGTTGGCAGTCTGCATGATCGATAGTTTGAGCCGACAACTTCAAGCTGCTTGGACAAGTTGTCGGACACCACGAATCGTCACGAAATCGCTCTTTCTGGACAGTATCTAAAACTGTAACTATGTAATCAAACAAAAACCAATAGGTAGCAAATGACGAGGGTAAGTAAATCCTCTTGCCATGTCCTTGGGGAACCAAAGTTTCATTAAGATAAATCGTAGGGGTGGGTAACGAAATAACATTACGGATTGATTACTGCCCTTGGCATTGTACCTAGAAATTGCCAAAGAGTAGAGAACTGCTCCTCAAATAGAAATTCATACTCACACTAACCTAACATTAGAAGTCCTCATTTCCTTACACATTCTTGCCACGAACGTGCAAACGTGCAAAATGAGAATTCCCATTGCGCAAAACATGGCTTTCATCAATGTCAAAAGAATTTTTCATGTTCATACCACCACTTACACAGCCACAGGTGTTTTGGTATTACACATCAAAATATTCTTAAGAATGAGATAAGTGCAAAAAGATTTTTTAATAGTGACACTGGGAAAAGCATAGCCACCAAAGAGACGCATCGTGAGAAAGTGTCGTTTACAGTAATTACTGTTAATCAATTCAATCAGCTATTTATAGCAACGCTTTCTCCGAACGGCAAAAAAGTAATAAACATGGGCCGCAGATGTGTTTGCTCGGGGTCAGACATAGGAAATTAGGAAATGCACGCGTAATTGTGGCGAGTGGACAGACACAGCACACAATGAGGGGAATTGGCCAGTGCGATTGTTGTGCGACCGACGCCCGCGCCCATCGCCATTGATTGAATCAACGAGTTTTAACAAACAAACGGGTAGCGGACCGTAACTGCTTTGCGAGGATCGTTACTTATTGTTACATCACTTGTGATGCGTTCCAACTGGATACGAACCTTATTAGGATTTATTTGGTTCGATGATCACACCAGCCCTTAGAAACACGATTTATACGACGATATTACAATACGGTACTCATACATATTAAGGCTTCTCTGGCAATTAATCGTGATTCTTTTAATTCAGTTATTCAAAAATTTTTTGGAAAGCCAGTGCTTTGGAAGCAAATGAACCCGAGAAATAACACTCAGTTTCCTTCGAATCACTACTTAAAAATGAATCTTATTTTAATGATGTAAGTGTAGGTGCAGTAATTATTTAATGTTCTGTCATTAGTTAAGGGTGTTTCTTCAGACGATATACAAAATGTGACTTTGACTTATGTTTCTATATGCTTATCAGGCTTTATAACACTTTGTGTATAGGACATCTATGCTACTGTATTAAATGCAACTGCAAAATTCTTAAAGGAAATTAAAAAGTGGTCCGCAGATGATGCAATATTTCCGTAAATATCGGAAGAACGATAAATAAGGACAATGTAGATTGACACGTAACAAGCTAGGTCAGTCAAGAAGTGTATTCTCCGGCACGAGTGCCATACATCTAATCTTGACGTCTTCAGAAAGCGGCACGGATAAACGGATATGCCAATTTCGACCCGATGGGGCGCTAGGCGAACGTCCCGGCTATCTTATTCAATTATCGATTTGACGGTAGTGAATACTCCGACGAAGTGTGGTCATATACGACCGGGTCGAACATAGAGGGATCCTATTTGCTGAGTCCTATTTGCTATAAAATGTGGTCCCCACAATTTTCAGTTGCTGTGCAATGTATCTTTGGATATGTGGTTGGATTATAATATATATGAAGACAGGGTGTAAGATCCGCTGACTGAGCTACAAATAAACGATGGGAATGAAACCTTGAACTGTTTTTCTTCATAACACAATACTTTGGTAGTTTTTAAAATACGCCTACGAAATAAAATTTCGAGACGATTTAAAAAACGTTTGAAATTTTAATCTAACGTTGTCTTTTGATATAATGGGCTTAATAAACAACAAATTAAACGTAAATATAGAAATAGCTTTATTACTATTTCTTTTTTATAAATTTGGAACAATTTGATTTAGTTTTACTGATGCCAGACAATCAAAACTTGTAATCGAGACGAATCCAATTTAACTGTTTAACTTGAAGACAATGAAATGTTATAGTACCATTGAGCTGGTTTGATAATTGAATCTTGAGAAGAAAGCGGACGCGATTTTATCGTAGAAGAACCTAGTACAAACATTCAATTGGCATTATAGAAGTTACAGTTACTTCTTTATACAATCACTGTTCTTAATTCTTCTTATTTTAATATAGTTATGATTAAAAAGAGATGAAAGAAAACAGTGAATTAAAGTACAAAAGTACTTGAAATAAAAAAAAACATCTTAAATAAAACGAACAACGAAGATTACAGTTAAAGCAAAGAATTAATTTTAACAACTTCAATATTAAAGAAAATAGATGACAAGAAATTGATGACGATTAAAAGAACATGACACAATTTGATAACAAAGAACTAGATAAAATTTCTTTGTGCTTCTTACTGCAAGTACCGCAAGACGGCAATTGTAATTAATTAAGGGTGCACCTGTTCAAATTGCTTGGTACCGAGAAAAACAAAATTAGTCTAAGACAAGGGTAATGACACATTATAACTTGTACCTAATTGTATTTTCCAAGAGGTTCTGCCTATTGAGAAATTTAGTGTTAATATTAAAGTGAACTGCAAAACTAACTGCAGATTTACAATTTCATTACTTTTAGGCCTAGAAAAGACGCCTATCGATTTCCGATATGTTACTTTTGATATTAAAAACCGTAATGTGAAGTAAATTATACGACCACTTCATTAATACACTCTCAAAATTTGAGAAGATATGATTAACAAATGGTTTGATCTAAATAGATCTTAAACAATAATTTGATCTTACTGTCCTGTTAAATCCTCCAAAATGTACCAGTCGTCTTAACTTCGATATGAAGATTTGAGCTGCGCTTTACACCAAATAGGAATAGGATAGGTAGGTACACCTTCTGCTTCCATTCGACTCGTAGAGATAAGTTCTACAACTTGTAACAACAATGAAGATTTAACCCATTGTAATTTGGTACATAATTATGTATACAATATCTAAGAGGGAAATGTTCGAAGTAGTGATTTCACAGACTCCCAAGTCGGTTTATAATAGGAATGTAAACAGTAACTACGTAGGTTTCCTATCGAAGTATCTATGCAAGTAAAATCTTAAACAAAAAACCACAATCGCTACTTATGAGAAGCTATCATCCTCTTCCGTAGGTTAGCCGCCAAACGAATCGACGTGTTCGGGCTGGGGGCTTGAGTGCCAGAGTACACTTATACAAAAGACCATCTGTCTTCCGGAGTAACAAAACACCACATCTTCTAACCAACTGCGAATGGAACAAATACTAACGATTGCTAACTAGACTACTAATATTTAGTAGCAGGTCTGACTTACATTAACAGGCTAAAGTTCCACACTCACCTTACTAACGAATTAACTGATATTGTAATTAACTCCTATTATAAGTGGGATCTACGAACCGACTAACTGTTCCTCTTACATTGCTATTCGAGATTTATCACAGATGTCCATGGTCGACAAGGGATGGTTGCACTTCAAGCCCGTTTACTATTCTCAATACATAAAAAACTGTCGCTACAGGGACTTATGGAATCGTATCTCAGTAGATGGAGTATCGATTTTGTCCCTCAACTTCCAAATAAAGTTATGTTTATGCATCACCTGCCGCGTAATTAAAGCAGCGCTCCGTTGTTAACAGTGGATGAATTTCAGAATTCCCAGAACAACTTCAAAGCGTCGATTACTGGCTTGCTCAAAGAGCTTAGTCGTTTTAAGCTAACAGAGAATTAATTTGCCAATAGAGCATGCTCACAAAGGAACTGTTATGAGCTCCTGTCCAAATCTGTCCGAGCCACGCTAGCACCAGGCTTGGTTGTGATCGATATTATCATTATAATGGTAAAACTAGTTTCTAAGCATCTTAGCCTGTTAAGGTGACTTAGTTGATAACATAATTTTCTTTAAAAGTTTTAAGATCTACAAATACTAATAATAAAATTTTAATCTGAAAGCATCTCTTAATTACGTTACCATTAACGTGAATGAAAGTTCGTCTCAAGGAATATAAAATGCATATGTAAATTCAGAAACAAATGTTATTTCCTCATATCAAAGACTGACGACAAATTGTCTTTTTGATCTTTGAAGCTCGTTTAAAACCTCGTGGGTTGTCACAAATTCTTTCTTATTTAATATCATGACATGATTATTATGAAGGTGGGTACGAAATAAGGTCAATACTACGTAAGGTTACGTTGAAAGACATGCTTCAATCTTTACTGTCCATAATTACAATATGGGTTAAGCTCGTCCAATGAATGCAGAGTGGAATATTAAGGGCTAATGCCTGTGATTAGATTCTCCTGAGAGCGGGAAGGACAAGTGAGAGCCCACCCACAACGAAAGGTATCACTAACTTAAACGTAATTAACAACACACCCTAATAAATTTATTACTTTCATCTGATGCCTAAGACAAAGTTTAATTTATTTGTGGGAGTGTTGTAAATATGTACCTTCTTATTACTGACATTGATTTCCCTCAAGATTAGTCAAACGATTACACCTGGATTATACCTGGATTTATAAAACTATAATCAGAATTATTCATTACTCAGGATAAACTTTTTCGTTCTTTCTTCAACGACTTATACGACTTTATCTGATATTAAATATTGCCACAAGTTCCTGATTATCCAATAATTTTCTAATAATATTAGGTACACACTTTTATAAATATCTTACGTAGGTACTGTCCAAGTCCTTAGGTATTTAGGTATCTGTCATAAAATCTGTTCTTTGGCTAGGAATCGAACATGAAAACCTAAACTTGCCATGACCATCACCATTATTAGAATTATAGAGCTCTTTAAATAATATTAAGTAACTACCTACACGGAGTTATTGCAATACATCATAAGCAAACCCATATTTAATTCTATTGTCATATTTTTCAAAAGTTTTTCAATTTTAGTCTAGTAATCGAAGTTTGCCGCGATGGATATCTTCGGAGTTTTAAATAGAAATAAGTTTCCAAGATAACACTTAGCCCAAATTTTTCCAACATTTTGCAATATGAATAAGTATTTGCTTCAGGTAAAATAGATACGTAGGTTCTAAAGATTTTATTGGTTAAAGTAGACAGTTGTAACTGTCCCCAATTAGTATTAAATCAACCCAAAGAGTATATTATTAAAAATGTAGTAGAGTGTACAACAAGCATTCAAATTAAATACTAGTTAAAAGTAAAATAGATTTTCTTGAAAAAAAAACCAGGATGAACATTGTATGAAAGCAAGAACGACATCTTGTAATAAAAATACTGCATATCATCACGACAGGTTAAGCTTATAATTTGTTAATGAAATTATAAAGGTCCAAAATATTATCATTCATCGAACACTTACAGTTTCCGGTAGTACAAATACAAACAAATCCGTTTTAAGTTATAAACAAAAGAAGCAGATAAAATTGGTGTCTGTCTGCAGTCTATATCAGTATAGGTGTAGACCTAATAAATATCTGGCCTGGCATTCCATCTCGAATTCGTGGACATAACAATGACGTCACGTGGCGTGTACAATCGGAAGCTGAGATAGCTGGGGCCGTGCGACAGGTCCCCGATTATCCACGCATTCTGCACGGTGGTCGCAAACCTATCATCCATTCTATCCTAAGATTACGACTTATGCCTGTAATGGGAATTCCACACGCTCCTGTGCTGTCTCGTGCTAACGATTACTTATAACACATTGCACACGACAAAAAAGGATCTGCTAATGCTAGATGTACTGCGCTGGCATTCAGTTAAAGTTTATAAATCATCAAAATATTAAAGATTTTATTGAAGAACTATTGTTATGAAAAGTGAACCACATTAAAATTTAAGTTTAATAAATAGCTATAACGATATAATAAAAAACACCTACCCAATGACTGATAAAATAAAGTAGTTTTTCACCTACTTAGCCTAGTATTTAAAACATCGGCATCTTTCCATTTTATACGGTAAACTGCCTTTGTATTAGCTAATTTGCATTGAAAACGTTCCAAGCGTTTTACCCTCGTCCTCTGGAATGTAACCGACTTGGAATAGGGCTATGGCTGTGTGACAGAGTCAAACCACAACTTTTCACCAGTGCAATCCATAGGTACTTCAGGATCGTTTACTGTTTCTAAGGAAATTTTGTTATTCTAGGATATCTAGCTTACAAAGAGCAATTGTGCACGTGATGGGTGCTATTTTCACTTCGAACTTGCGAAAAGGACATCTTCGACAGGACAAGGTTCCTGACCTAAGCGTGACGTATTATTATTGCCGACCGTCACAGACAGAATTCACAATAGCACCGTCCAAAACGCATGCGCTATGATTCCTTGAAATTTCCAGACCAATAGAAGTGTCTAGTTTGTCGATATTTAATGTTTTTCGGTCACGTAGAATCTCAAATACTTCGTGCTAGTTTGGGTCTATTGCCTAGACTTTGAAGACCACTTTAGACAGTTAGTAGAGATAAATTGGAACTACGAAGATAGTCATATTCATAATGTTACTTCCATGACTTCTTAACCACAAAATTTAAGTTAATTGATAAAGAAGTTAGCTACATAACTGTAAAGGAACCCTAAAATATAGATCGACTGATCCTCACGACTCGTGACTGGTTCGATACGGTACCTATTTAATGGCATGTCATGGTCTACTGCACCATTTGATCCGACAGGTGCATTATCACGTATAGAATTTCACCGTCGATATAAAAAAAACTCATAATATTAGACCAATGTGTTTTGCCATATTAATAAGTTAAGGATTCTGTAATTATTAATTTTGTAAACAATTTATACCTAGTTTGATATAGAGTTATAAAGCTATTTTCTTTTCATGAACTTAATACCATATGGAGAGAGAATTTTATAAAAGTGGATGTTTTTATTTAATGTCATAATCGATTAGATGCGCTTCGTCATCCGTTGGTTTCTTTTTTCTATTGTTTCACTGTTATTATCCTGCGTCGCCATCAATAAAGACATTATGTTTGGGTATAAAAAGTGGGGTATTGTGGACACAAAAAATAAACTCACTAAGGATTTGTCATTCTTATTTTTCATTTGTCAGTTAAATTTAAATTTTGCTGTAGAACTTGATTTTAGAGCATACATCAGTATGATTAAATTCGAATTTTATTCAAAACCAAGGTATGTTTTTAAAGTTTATGTTTATTTTGATAGCTATTCGATACTTGAGAAAGAGTCATCACGGCTCTTTCTTAGAATCAGAGAACTAAATAAGCTTGTTTAATAAGCGAGCCAAAAGATTTACAACAAGATATTGTACCATTTACAATCAAATTATTAGGTACTACGTTTTGAGAAGGTAGGGATAGTTACCAAAAATATAAGAATGATTTTTCTTTACGAGAGAGAGAGACCTTAGCTGTATTTCAATTTGATTTAATTACACGGTTATGAAATAACACGTGCCCTTTATAACTTCAGGTTTTTCCACATAATTCTGCAATTCACTGTTCGAGGCTAAACCTTACAGCGCTAATAAACATCAAAGAATTAATACCGTTACCAAAAGCTTCATTGAGAAGACTCCAATTACTGTTACCAAGTAGGACTTAAACTAAGTACTTACCTCCATTTCCAGTATTGGTGATTGTGACCCAGAAATCGATTGTCTTCTCTGGACCCAGCTCCTCATAGTCCCACTTCTTTTTAACTTTCACTACACCACTAGGTTCAACGGTAACCCAAGGATTTTCATCGCGGATTTTAAAAGTCTCGCGGTCAGTTTCTTTCTCAAGCGTAAAAACTGCACGTCCTTCGACTTCACCATCGGCTTCGGTGAATTCGATACGTTTCGTAGGCCGAACCGCGCGAGTGACGCGACGTTTTTCACGATGAAGCGTAGGCATATCTTTTTGGGCGCGAATCACGAATTCGAGGTATATACGCGCGGGCTTACTTTTTCGCGGTGGAGAACCCGTATCGTGGGCAAGCACTTGTAATTGAGCATCGTGGCCATCTGGTTCTCCGGCTAGAATAAGTTCTCCAGTTTGCGGCACTATTACAGCCAGATTGCTCGGGTTCAGCAAAGAATAATACACTCGATCGCCATCGGCATCATATGCTTGAACTTTGCCAATATTGGAAAATCTCTGCCAATGCGCTGTGCCGTTACGACCACTCTCATCAGCGGTTCCATTGACAGCGAAGTAATAAATTTCCTGATCAAACAGTGGCGCATGATCGTTCTCGTTAATAACATCTACTGTTATCGGTAAGCTGGCTTTATTTGCACCCTGCAATTCTGTAGCTTGAATGACAATTTCGTATGATTTTTTAGTTTCAGTGTCAAATGGCTGTAACGCAATTATTTCTACATCACCCTCCGTTATTACTGACTTTATATCAGGGGATACTTTCTGTCCCTTCTCGCGTAGAGCAAAAATTGAGTCCTCGTTGCCTTTAATTATTTTATAAGCAATGGGGCCCACATTTTGAAGGGCAGTGGCACGTAAAGGCGGAAGGTCAACGACTGACCCCGCGGGTGAATTTTCAGGTATCTCGCCACGCACACCATCAGTTGTAGTGAAGTGTAACATTCTTCGACGATCCATAACCAGCAGTTGAATAGAGTGCGCAGAACTACTATATGGAGTTTGTTCTAAGACTGCCAAGTTCAGCGGCTGGTCCAATAACGGAGAAAGATCTGACGTAGTCATAAGCAAGCCATCGTCGAGTAGGGTGAAGTAGGACATGTAATCAGGATCGAGGAGTGTGTAGTGCGAATGATTGCTGATGAAGTGGCGGATGGCATGCCCAGGCCGCACGTCGTGGGGTAGCAGGATTAGCGCGCTGGCTTCCAACGTCGCGCCCAACACGCAGAGCAGGGCTGCGCTAGCTATCGTGATGCGCGCCATGCCTGTTCCTTACAAAGCCCTCAATCAGTCCAACATTTCAACCTATAAACAAATGAAACAAAACATTATTGTTATCTACCAATTATCGCATTATTCGAGTAGAGATTGATATTATAATCTAGATACTAGCAGACCTGGTAGCTGATGTTCCAAGAATTAAATTTATATTCCAGATTCTAGGGCAGTAAATTATTAAGACGCTATGTTTCAGTAGGTACCCCCTAATAATTTGATTGATCTGTTGCAAAAGCGCAACAAAAGTGCCACATATCGGGTCGAAATCCAAAACTTAATCATTCAGGAATCCTCTCGAATAGCCCCAAAAATGTATTAGTTATTTACATAAAGCGTAACTATGAGACAAATTGCTTGCGAAATACATGAAATATTAAAACTAAAATCAACATTGACAGGATTCCTGTAAGCTCGGCTTAACCCGCATAAATTATTCATAGGCTTCATAACTTATCTACCCTTGTAGACGACGTAATAGGAAATCTTTGAACTAAATCTCCGATGTTCTATGAAGTATTGTGTCGTGTAAATAACTCAAATTAATGTAATGAAATCATATGTGACGGCATGGCATGAGATCGCAAGGCGCGTCGCGCGTCGTTCGACGGAGACGGGCGGCGGCGGCGACGCATCGACGTAGGGCGGCAGCGGCACACATGCGGAGCTTTATTTAGGCGGCAGGCAACGCCGGCGTCTCGCGACCGCCGCCGATCAATACCCTCGTTGCGCCGTCGCGCGTCGTTCGCGAGCGAATCTCGACTGTATGCGCTCCAGTTCACGACACACCATCAAATATTCACAGTTATTTTACTGAATAAAAGCTAGCGCTATTTTTGCAAAATATCTCGACACTCCGCCTGAATTATGCGCCGATGCGACCGTCAGTAATGAAAGCGACGACGTAAAGCCGAAGGGCACAAATTCAAATTGGAAAAGTCACCATGTACTACACTACATAAAATATATTTGTATTACAATATTTCACTAACGATTTCACTGGACACTACACATGCTTTCACTAAATAAATTTTATTGTGTTTTATCTTAGACAGTCCTTTTATTTTACAACATATGATTCAAATGTAAACAAATTTTCGGGAACGTTTGTCTACTGTGCATAATTAATTAAATATACAACATACACCTGTGAGAACTATCTATCACAAACAAGTAGTAAGAATAAATTAAAAAATACGTACTATTAGGAGATAGGTTCAAAATATCGATATCGAAGCGTTACGACGTACCGGCCGCGTCACTCACCGAACGCAAGGGGCGTCAAAACGCGACTGTCTGAGTGAAGAGTGTAGCGCGCGCGCGTATCGAGCGCCCTCCGCGCTCGCCCCGTCCGTCGCCCCCGCGTGTTCCGCCCCTATCGGCTATCCCGGCTACGCTACTCACTACACAGGCATCGGGTGGTGGTTCTGCCCTTAGCTTAGATGCACCTACTTCACTTCAGTAACTTCCCCTTTCTCTACATTTTTATACAGCCCGGCAACGTTGCGAATTTAGTGCCAATGAATTACTGTTACTGCCTACATGTTGCCTTGTACCTTTTTGGTAGCCTGATGATCAATTAGTTAGGTGCCTAGGCTTTTTGGACATTTGCCAAAATAAATTGAAGAGGTAGGTGTTCTCTAGAAAAGGTTAATGATTTTGATTCTTGTCTTCAGTCGCTTTTTGGCAATGCACTGATAATAGGACTAAAGACTATCCCCCAACAAGACACAAGTTACATACACTACTTAGTAGTGGTATTCGAAAAACTAAAATCGAACCATATTTATATGTAGACAAGTAACACTTGCTTCTTTTGTATTATTATTATTCTACAGTCATTATTATATGGGTATTATATAGGTATAAGTACTTGCTCCTAAAATAGCGTTTGATGAAGAGTTCGGCTTTCAGATTTCATTTCAGATTATTGAATGAATTTATTTGGAGAAGTGGACAAACTTAAATCTACATCTACACTCGCACCTGCAGTCTCAGTTTTCTTCGTAATGATGTTATCCCACATGTTTCGTAGATGGCACTAAGAATGGGTTATAATATCCGAATAGAATAGAAGACTGTAACATTACGGATACGGATTGTAACTTGGCTCAAAATAATGGTTCTGTTTACATACTTTATTAGCTACGTAACCTCTTAGGTTTTCCTCTATAATTTCGTCACTACAATGTTCATATTGTTACAAGCTAATGCTGCCAGGTGGCAGCTTACGTTAATTTAACTGATCGACGAAATTAAGCAACTACTGGTACAGATAGCAGATGGATAGGCGACAGCCAGTGGCAAATATTTATGAGCGCCTTAAGCTTCGGAAGACACGATAAGCCATCAGCATCCATAGTTATCATTATATAACAGAAGTACAGTAAGATGACTT
Organism: Lerema accius; assembly: GCA_001278395.1. Lineage (NCBI taxonomy): Eukaryota > Metazoa > Arthropoda > Insecta > Lepidoptera > Hesperiidae > Lerema > Lerema accius. Next base: position 378,314 of record LGAG01000899.1, on the reverse strand, counting down.
TAAGTGGCATAAAAACTTCCGACACTTAGATTGTCTACAAACCAGTCAACTAATCCGCCTTGTAGTAGTATGTGGTAGAATATGTCGTAGAGATCCTCACCTTAGTTATTTATAAGACTGCCCCATATGGGGTTAGCAATGAATTTTAAAGTATTATGTCATACTACTCATTATTACCCTGTTTTGAATGCTCAACACTTGTTTCCACATTCATATAACCTTATAACTATTTGAAAAAAAAACATACATAATATCATAAACAATTGCATATATTGAAACAGTTCTTAAATAGACTAGTACAAAAATAGCCAAAGCTAAGAGCACTGAGCAATTTATTTGTGACTTACAAAATTTCATAAATAAACATTTTCCAATATGATGATTCAACTGAATATATTCATTTTCTATCCATAACATTTTAATTTTTACATACAAATAAGTTTATTATCTAAACATTACAGCACCACATTATTTTTTTCAGAATCATATACAAACATTTATAAATTGTGTAAGCAGAAGTGGGAACCAGTTCAAGATTAACTGGGGGTTCAAAAGTGAGCATTTTTATTTTTAGAAATAATTTAGTACAGTAATAAAAAAAAGGATTTAAAGTCCAGCCTGAAAACCCTCATGAATGTAACTTTCTATTTATACAATAAAAACATAATTAAAACAGAATGTAAATATTATTAACTATAATAAATTCAGTAGCATTATACCAGTCTCCATTTATAATGGTCATTCAATAGATAAAGATATTATTTTAATTAAATGGAAACTGTTGGCTCTTTGCACTTACTACTATGACAAATGGTAACCATAGTTACCATGAAGTCAAAACTATATGTGATGAGTGAATGATTTTGGAGTCACATTGTCACTGGTATGCTTATATCTTATTTCTTTAATCGTTAATTGTTTTCCTTGGTGAATCCGTTGCAGATGGCTTCTCATATCGTAAGACCGTGAGAAAGATCTATGACAAACAGGGCATTGTGTTTTTCCAGCGTGAGAGTCCTTGTGTAGAGTTAACGAAGTAGGGTGTTTAAATCCTTTAGGGCACAGCTGGCAACGAAATTTTGCCAAATCTGACTCTGAAAAAATTAGGTAATTGATACTAAATCTATTCATACTACATTAGAGACAAATTGATGTAACTATCAATATTATACTAAAAGTGAAGTTACATGAACATTTAGAGATATTTAATAATGCTGGACGCTTCATTGCACTTCAACTCTGCACTGATATAAGCTGACCTTATATCTTATCTTTACTGATAAATAAAAGATAATGAAAATGACAACTATTTAGTACAAACCCAGTATACATACCAGAATTATTTTTGTCAGATAAATCTTCACCAGAAGTAGATTGCATGTCAACTTGCATTTCATCACTAGGCGGTAGCATGACTTTTAGTTTTCCATTAGTATCATCACTACCTTTCGATGTTTCAGGTTGTGAATCTGAAATATCATTCTTGTCTAATACTCCTGATGTAGATTCCAAGGGTACAGGTTCATCTCTTGAGACCGGAAAGGTTGCCAAATTTATAGGTTCATCTGAAGAAGCTGTCACAACAACATGGTTAGCCGTACTTGTTTTAGAACTTAAATCTAAAGAGTTATTGTCATTAATCTTTAACTGGTTCTTGGGCGATTCTTCCTCCATATTGTCCGTCAGACCCTTTACTTCCAAAAGCTCCGCAGTTATCAGAAATGACTCTAATTGTTCTTGAAAAATGTTTACCTCGCCATGGTACATGAAGTTTATGAGAGCATTGAGATCTTCGTACTTGAAGTTTCTAAATATAATGACGGGGTGCGGACAAGGATTTTCTTTAAATATTTGCTTGAAGTAATTACTACAAGCCGACAGTAACATTTTGTGGGCTTTTATTTTACCTCCATCACAACATAAGGTGACATCAACCAACTCGTTTTCAAAGCGTAAAACATTAAAAGCTTCCGTAACATTGGTAACATAGTTATTCCAACGCAAAGAAAACTGTGGAGCATTATTCATCCTTGTCCGTAAATAACAAATTCCAAATAAAATTATATGCCACCAGTCACCAGATTAATATTTTCCACATAAAAAACTGAAAAAGTACTAGTATTACTATTACTGTCCTCCTGTTCCGTTCTTCCGTCAACTTGACTGACATTTTTGACAATTAGCATAACAATAGACAATATCTGCCACAAGTAGCACAGACTACAGATTAAAATCACAGGATGTATACATAGATAACTATTATTATCACAGTTTATATGATAATTAAGTATTATAACACAGACATAATAATGTGAATAAGGAGTACATAACATCTACGGGAACAAAAACAACATTGTCTTTATAAATAATAATAACCATTAACGCGGTAGTTATCAGACTCTAATTTTTATTCTCTCATGTATAATGAGTAGTCTATAGTTTAATTGTCCTTGGCTGAGTGAACATACGCCAACGTCATAAAACCAAACAAAAAATCTATGGTCAATACATGCCAAATGCCATGCCAATTGCCATCTTTATCTGACGGCTGCCAAGTAGACTTTGACATTTCGATTTCGACAAAACCCAGATTCTATCCGATTTTGTTCCTACCTAATTTGTAATCCTGTTAAATTTCATTTATTTCTATTATATTTACATACTTTTAAATCTGTATCCACAAATTGTACCTGTATAATTTTTTTGTAAATACTGACTTGACACATTAAGCAGTTTTTATGAATTTGCATTTTCCATAGTTAGTACTTTAGTAGAAACCAAAATTATTTTTATCATAAATACCTACTGAAGACGTGTTAACATGGTAATTGACTGTTGAATATTATAGCTTTTTACTGTCATGATATCATGTTAATGCAAAAAGCATTCTTATTTATTCTAGCACGGGAGAGTGAAGGTTCGAACTACAGAGGAGGAGAAGGCTAGAAGAAATAAGGAAAGACAGGAAAAATTAAAAGTGTTCAAAAATGTCATGGAAAAGATAAGAGATAAAGTAAGATCATGACTTTCCACTGCTACATTATTCATTCCATAACCATTAACAGAACTATTTGTATAAAAGTGCAATTTTTTGTAGAACTATTTCAATTATCCTAGAACATATGATTGAACATTGTAATATCCCTCAAATGAATTGAAATTATTTTTGGTCTTTGCTTATTTGCTTTTAAGTCCTTGTCTTTTGATAATTAACTATCACCTCTAAAACACAGTATAAGAAGAAATGGTGTATCATTGGAACCAACATTATTATTTGGCATTTATTATCTGTGTAAAAAAGTGATTATTATTACAGAGAAAACACAATGATTTGGATAAGGAATTACTGGAACTTACTGGAAACTGTTTATCTTCAAATCCTGACATACTTACCTTATGGAACATAAGAAGAGAAACATTAATAGAATTAAGGTTTGAGCAGTTATTGAATACTTTATGTGCTAACAGCTTAGTATTTTAAAGTCAACCTTGGAATTAATTAGTAATATAACATTATGAATAAATTATGATTTACATTGTAACAACGGAGTGATGTAGGCAAAGGAATAATGACTGTTTTTAACAAATTTAGCTTTTATAATTTAAGTTGATCATCAAATTATTTTCAGTAAAAGTGATATGAATGAAGAAGAAATGTCAAAGGTTTATAATGATGAGTTAAGACTTACTGAGTATTGCTTGAAAATTAATCCAAAATCCTACGGAGCCTGGCATCAAAGAGAATGGGTTCTCTTGACCAGGTCTGACCCTGATTGGAAGACAGAATTAGCATTATGCCATAAATACCTCAAATTAGATGAAAGAAATTGCAAGTATTATTTTTTTCTTAAGTCTTTATTGATTTGTTTTTTTATTTACCTTTGATCACTATGATGAAGTTTATTGCGTATTTTAGTCATCAGTCAGATATTATGATTATTTAACTTTCAGTTCATACATGGGATTATCGCCGATTTGTTGTTAGTCACTGCAAAGCTCCACTGCAGGAAGAATTTGATTTCACTACAGAGAAAATACATGATAACTTCTCAAATTATTCAGCATGGCATTACAGAAGTAAAATGTTGGTGGAGTTATATCCTGACTTAGAAGGTAGTTACAATTGGTTTATATATTGAAAAACGTATATAATTGAGGACCATTTTGTAATTGATAGGTGGCTCCATAAACTCCGGATATTTTATTATATTGTTGCTTTTTTTTAAGTTATAAAAGGACTTATTGCTTACAATGCCCACCAGTAGGCCAAGGAAGTATATAGGTGCCAAAAATAGTCAGTACTTATAAGTATATAAAATTTTATACTCAAACTACTATATACTATGTATTGAAAAATGGTAACATTATTTGAATTGAAGCAACATTGATTGAAATGATTGTTGTACATAATTTTAAAATTCATTCATATACTGAATGTTTCCAGGAGGTCGTCCTATAAAAGATAGCTATCACAAGCATGAACTTAAAATGGTTCAAAGTGCAGCATTCACAGATCCTGATGATACAAGCGCCTGGTTTTATCTTAGATGGCTTTTAGGTAAATACTTTATTCATGTTACATTGTTTTTTACAAATACAAATGCATTCTATGTTAAACGCAACTATGTTTTACTGTAGCTCAGTTTGTTTTTATGCAAACTTCTACCTCTTACTAATAACTTACATCCCTTAATGGGGTGAATTTATAAAGTCTTAGCATGTCTACATTTTAAAAAAAAGCCCTGTAGAAAGTTTGATGCCAGTTTAATTTAGTACAAGATAGTGTTGTACAATTTTTTATAGTTGTATACATTTTTACCATTATTTTTCAGGAGCAGTAAAAATCAATGTATGCCCGGTAGTACTGTGCGTTACACCTAATAAAACTACCTTAGCTTGGAGTGAATATGTTACTAAAGATTATATAAACAAAACAACAGAAATCTTTTTCAATGGTATTCATATAGAGGGCGAGTGGATACCTTGCAGTGGAAAAGACTATGATAATTTATGGTTATTTAAACATCAAAACGAAATAACCCCGGAAATGAAAATTAAGGTAACATCAAATTAAATTAATTACTTCCACCTAAATAAATTTAGTAAATCCAAATCAATCAACTAATTATGTCTATTTTGTAGGTTGAAAATGGACAAGATAAATGCGACAAAAATGTGATAGTATGTAGGGAGTATAAGCCGGCTATTTATGTTGGTAAAAGTGAAATAAGTTTTCAAAATAAATATTCTCAACCTGTTCTTGAAGAACTGAAAGACCAACTGGACTCATGTCGTCAGTTACTTCATCTCGAACCAGACAATAAATGTAAGTAGAATTTAACATTTTACATTTTTATAGTAGCTTGGTCCACATAGCATGATTCATGTTTAGTTTAATTCTAATGGATTTGAATTAGCTGTAAATGATTCCAAATGTATAAATTCCTCCAATTATTTCCAGGGACACTTCTAACAACAACTGTTATTTTATACTGTATAGATGCAAAATTATATAATACAGAAGTAATAGATAATTTAAATTCCTTGAAGGTGATTGATAAACTGAGGACCGGTTATTATGATGATCTTATTTCCAAATGGTGTTTGGAACAACAGCTCGTAGCAGATTACTGCACTTCTAGTTTGATATTGAATATAACAAGTAATCAAAAAATTGCAACACTTTATCATCTGCAATACTACAGCTTTTGTGAAGAGGTTAATCTTTCTAACCAAAATTTTAGCAACAGAATGTTGCCAACATTAATAAAACTGCAACATTGCAAGGTGAGTTTTATACCCAGGGTATATTAAGTTTTAAAAATAAATTACATAGTTGTATTAAGAGTTATTGAAATGTCGTCCCAGCAACATGTCATATCCAATATGATGAACATTTACTAAATTAACGTGACAATTAAATGTTGGAAGTAGGTACCTAATGTGGGAAACAAAGGGATAAATCACCTACAAAATTAAGAAATGTATACATATTTAATAATTCGTATTATATTTCAGAAATTAAACCTCGAAAATAATTTGCTGACTACACTGAAAGGATTTCCAGATCTTCAGCTAGAAGAATTGCACTTAAAAGGAAATAATATAGACCAAAGTGAAATTAGGCTATTAAAAGAGAAATTTGTTAACATGAAAGTTTTATTATAATTAGTTTACTTTATACACTTGTATACTTTTTATACATAATTATTATAGTTAATCTAAGCTTAACATAGTCACTTATATCCTATTTGTATGATGCACAAAATTCATTTGTCAGAATAGCTAACAGCTAGCAATATACAATACAGACATTTACTCTATCCATGGAGTGATATGGACAATTTAAAAAAATATTTTCAGACCTATCAATATTCTCATCCCAACAAAATAATGATACTTTTCAAGTTTTTAAAAATCATACATTTTAAGTCCTTGTCTGTACTATAAATAGTAACTATTAAATAAAATCGAGAGGAGAGAAACATGAAGGTTGCTTATACACCAATACCAAAGAAATAAAGCAATAAATAATGGTGCCTTTGAATTTTTACTAGGAACAAAAAACTTCATAATTTGACAGTATAATACAATGTTTCATTTCATCATTGAAAATATAAGTTCTTATTATCATTATTTTTAAGTATACAATTGCTGTGGCTTAATAAAAAATATTATATTAAATTTACAGTGTTTTAATTACCATTTTTGGTATAATAAAATCTTTGATATCCATTATTTACATAACAGATTTTGAATGAAGTCTTCAATATCCTTAAATTGTTTAATGATTCCTTTCTGGAATGCTGTTCAATTGATAGTAAAAATTGAAAATCAGTGTTACTCTGGTGACAGAACAAATTACCTTGAGTTGGAATAACCTGATACAATACATACATACAGGTTACATGCTGAATCATTTAACTAAAAGATAAATTCGATAATATGAATTATTAACACTAAAGTTGCTACTCTTTTGTACTTTAAAGGGAGTTTCTAATTCTATTGTTGAATACACAATACATACTGATTTTAGTCAGGCTTTCTAATAACACTAAACTTTTTTTAATCAAAAAGTTGTAACTTAAAAATAATTATATAGCCAAACTCATAGTGCATTATGTTATTGCGAAAGTTGCTATATATGTATAGGATTACAAATACTACTCTTAACACTATTTTCAACTTCAATGAATACTTATTTTAGTTATTTCACTTGTAATGTTATTGAGAGACATACACAGAGTATCTTCATCCCAAAATAATTTGCCACAACTATCACACAGAGCAGCAGTTTTATTTGTTGCTAATAGTTTTTCCACATTGTCTATGTCTATTGGTATTCCTTTAGATGACAAACAGGTTCTATTAGGAATTGATTTTAATGGTGTGTACACTATATCATCTTCTCCCTCAGAATCACTAAGGAACTTTCCATATGGATCCTCTTCTTCTGCAGGACCATAATTTGTTTGATTCATGTTAGCATTCTTTGCTAATTGATAGTTATTACATAAAGCAACAACTTCATTTCTGTTTAACTTTTGCAGGTCTGTTTTATTGCAATTAACACAGCGTGTAAGTATATCTTTTGGATAAACGGTTATTCTAAAATAATTTATTATGTTCTTAAGCTGCTCTTGTATGGGACGTACTCCAACATCAAGTATTAAATTTTGAGGGTAATTTACAGTTGGTGTGTACTTTATTTTACTTAAAATAATAGCACGCTCTTCAGAAACTGCAATATTAATGACATCATACCATAACATACTTGCTAACATTATAGTTGCATCGATTCCACAATATCTTAAGTATGCTGCTAAATGAGATAACTTGGGTTCTATAAAAAATTTCACATCATTCACTCCTCTTTGCTGAAGGCTTGTTCGAGTCTGGGATTTGTTGTTGCCCTTCTTTGTGCATTTTACCTTATTTTCAATCATTATACTATTGCATATTTCTTCAAACTTCAATCCTTGTTCTAGACTCAATCTTTGTAGGTACTTATACAATTCTATCAAAACATAGGCATCCAAAGCTGCATAACGTATTTGAGAAGGTCGTAAAGGACGTAACTCCCAATTAGAACATTGTTCTGCCTTTTCTAGAGGTGCTCCAAAACATATTTGAACAAGACTACTTAGGCTATTTCCATTACCTTGAAAATTCATTGGCAAATTTAATCCTGAACTCACAAGACTTTTCCAAAGCAATGACAGATCAAGCAATCCTTCTCCTTTGACCTTTATATTACTTAGGCCATTTATGGATGCCTTGAGTTCTCTTAAGTCTTGTTCGAGACCAAAACCTAACTTAATGATCTCAGCATTGTCCAATAAAGACTTATTAAAAGTACTCCAGAAGCTATTGTAATTTTTGCTACCCAATATTAGTGTGTCAATTAAATAAACACAGTTACATGTAGCTACTTGAATTAGGGCAACTTGAGATTGGGAAGCACCAAATGAAGGTTTCCATTCACAGTCAATACTAACAACATCATATCCAAGTAAATTTGTTGTCATAAGGTCAAAAAATTTCTCAGGTGTATCAATAATTTTGACTTGATCATCAGACAAAGAAAGCCTGTAGTATTCTTGCTTATCTTCTGGTTTTGTTGCTGAATATGACTGTTGGTCCCAATTTTCTTCAGGGGGTGGGCATTCCTGATTTGAAGGCATGTCTCTCAATGCCAAGGGTAACTGAGATTTTGGTATATTCAAGTATGTGGCCCACTTTAGAGCTTCATTACAATCATGATCTACTAACATATCTATAAACTCAATACCTGCTTCGACATTTTGTTTAAGAGAATCTTTGACTAAGTCATCCCAAACAGATAAACTAACATTATTTTCAATGTATTTCTGGTGTATCAAATATCTTAAACCTCCTCTGGTTCGATTCCAGCTTAAATTTTTACATGTTTCAATAGGAATATTAAATTTGTTGCATAATCGAGCCACTAACTTACCAAGAGTTTTTGCATACAATTTATCATATCTGACATGTCCAATTTTATTTTCTTCCACATAATTATGGGCAAACTCTCGAATATTGAAGTTCTTTGCTAGGAGTTTGTCAAGAAAAAACAAGAAAGGTTTAACTTGCGATGGACATTCTGTCAAATATTCATCCACCATATTCAATTTGTCTTGCATTACAAGTGGAAAAAGCAATTCACTAACAGGTATTTCATCAAACAGCTCCATAGCAATGACAATTTGTGAAGCTTGCTTACAATTATCACTTCTGATCATATTCCTTACAAGTGGTATAATAGATTCTTTTATGCTGTTCACATGATATGTTTTGACCATCAGATTCAAAAAATGTTGATTTCTCTGTGAACTGGCTATTCGAAATGCTGGTAATCTAAGTGAATCTTCAGGTTGCATTTCATTTAATTCTGACCATTTTTGTAGTGTCTCCATCATAAAATACGGGAGCGTTTTTGGTTTGCAATCTTTGCTGTCAGGGCATTTTATCATCAATACTAGGATTACTCTAAAGGGATCTGGAGTATTTTGGAAGAAGATTTCGAAGTGACTTTCGACAGCCTTACTTTTTCTCCACGTAGACCATAACGTTTTCAATTGTTCAAACCATTTTTTAGTATTACAATCTAAATCCACATTTAATCCCATACATCGTAATGAATCTTCGAACGATGGAACAATTTTAATAGTTTGATTCTTATTAGCTAGTCGTTTGACATCCATGATTAATACAGTATTTTGTACACAGCACTTTTTCATAAGAAATATTTTTCAGATGCTATAATTTTTGTTCACTCGTCGAGTCGATTATTCACATTTTAATATTGAAAGAGTAGGCCAATCCTACCCAAAGCTGTCCTGTGACCGTATAAAAATTATCAGCCTATTTTGTTTACTTTGTCTAAGAGAACCACAGACAGATTATGAAGAGTTACCATTAAAATATTCTCTACTTTTTCTTATACTCCGAAGAACGAAACGTATATAACGAAATGTCGAAAAACGAAAACGTCAAGATAAGATAAAGATAATATAATGAAAATGTCGAAATAGGAAGTCGGTCATCTTATAAAAAACACAGCCCTCCTAAGCTTATTATGAACGTGGTAACTGGTAACAGACAGATGAAACCAATTTGACTGTCAACTTATTTTTTTTACTTCCTGTAGATTGACTGTAAAAATATTCCCTAATTTTGTAGGAAATATCTCAGATGTAGTGTAGCGAATAAGAAATCGACGTTCAAAATAGATACCTACAGAATTATATTATTCATAGCTCTAGGTCATATAGGATTGATAGAAAATTGTTCATAATATCTAAAAAAAATCGTGACTTACACTGTTGCAAGATCGCACAACAAGATTGTTATTATAAAGGTACAGATACAATGTATGTACTATCGAACAAATTGATTCGTGACCCACCCCGCCGACAGTTCGTTTGTAATTTTGGCAAAGTCAAATTCGTTTTCTTCTCAAGCATGGCGTTGCACTTACGACGTTTTAAATATTATAAACTTCAGAACCATCACTCAGAATGGCTGTCAGATGTCAAGAAATCATAATATTCTAATAATCTAAACATTTACAGGATCTCAGATTGAAACTAAAAAGTCAGTAAAATTTATAATAATGGCTAATTTTAAACAAGAAATAGCGGGGATTATAGTGTGAGTAAGGCTGTAGCATACGGGAAATATCACGGGAGCTGAATATATCTCAAAACCTCAAAACACAGCGAGAAAGTGACTCCGACGTAATGCTGATGATGGTTCCTTAGAAGACAGGCGAAGACACAACCATGGCGTTCATCGAATCACAGTTGGATAGGCGAGAGCTATGCAACTGCATTATGAAGAACATCCCTTTACTCCGACTCGTTA
>LGAG01000899.1:336479-350030 GCA_001278395.1 Lerema accius | reverse complement strand
ATGGTTTTTACTTCGCATTCGGACGCCGAGGCGCAGACGGAGAGCGGCGAAGTTCGACGATCCTTTAAATCAGAGTCGTCGTCGAACTCCCGAGTAGCGGGCTCGCGCTCGTCCCGGCCGCTCTCATCGTCGGTTCCGCGGGAGTCCGCCCGTCGGTCGCCGGGAGTAGAAGGAGTAGGAAACAAAGAGGGTGGGGCGGGACGATATGAGGGATAATCGCTAACGTCTGACCCGTCGTTGAATTGTGAGAAATCGATAATTTCACTTTTTTGGATTTGATCATAGGGAACATTGAGACGTTCGCCTGTGTGAAGGCGTATATGCTGATGTAACATTGTTGGATCGGCGTACTTTTTGTGGCAAACTGGACATTGATGTAACATCTGTGACGGAGGTTTTATACGGTGAACGCCCATATGCGTCTTTAAGTTGCCTTTAGTAGTAAATGCGCGACCACATAATTTACAACGAAAGGGTCTTTCGCCGGTATGAGTTCGATAATGCATCTGCAAAGCACTTTTACAAGAAAGAACACGATGACAGACTATGCATTCGTTGGGATCGGAAACTTTGTTGTCAATATTATCTACCAATTGTTGTAATTTCGATGTTTCTGATGTTTTCGTAATTTCTATTAAGCTTTCCCATGAATTGTCGTTGCTTCCCGGGCGCGGTAATAGTGAGTTGTAATATGACGGGTCCCGAGATATATCTGATTCAAGAATATTGGAAGTAATATTATGGAAAGAGGCGAAACTTTCAGAGGTAACACTACTGGGTGGAGATTGTGGGAACAGAGGATAAGAAGGAAATGTACGTAGTCCCGTTGCAATTGAAATTGGTCCAGATATCGATGAGTTCTTACTTGAAAGATTTTCCGGTTGATCTGGATCGGGCTTCACGTGTGGACTTTCTCTGCCGATTTGGTCTTCGTTGCTGTACTTGGAATCCATGCTGCCATCATCATACGGAGAAGTTGAAGGGTATCGATCTTGTTCAGAATCTTGTACGGCGTCATTTTCATCAGGTTCACGTTTAGGCGTTATCCGATCATTTTCTTCGAAACTTGAATCTCGTTGACAGTCTTCGTCTTGAGGTTCAGATTTAAACATATCTGGTGCAGATCGAGAAGGACTAGGCGCTGAAGGTTTACTGAGATCTGCTGGCGTGTCTTGTTCTTCTCGCATGGCGAAAAGTGGATGAGGTGGCAAGGGCTTATCTCCCAGTGGACGAGGTGGAAGTAAATCATGGTGAGGCGGTCTGTATAGCGGCAAGCTTGGCGGGAAAGGGCCTGGTGCCCCTGGAGGGAATTGAAGTGGATGGGGCGGCATTCCTGGTATCGGCCCCGGTGATAGTTGCGCTAATAGTGGAGGATGATATTTATCCAAATGCTCTGGTATTGGGTTAGGATTCATCTTGACATGTGGGAATTTGGCAGTGTGTCTTTGGAAATGAACTTTGAGGTTTCCTTTGGTTGTAAATCGGGAACCGCAAACATTACACTTGAAAGGTCGTTCACCCGTATGCGAACGAATGTGAATTTGTAGCGCCGAATCGCTGCCAAACACTTTTCCACAGTATCGACAGCGGTGTTTGAAAAATGGTTCATTTCTTCCTCCGCTTTTCCCATCGTACGGTGACATCTTCCCTGACTTGCGGAAAGCAAGTTCATCAGCAAGGTTGTTCGCCAGTAAACCTTGCGATGCATTATCTAGTACTTCTTGCGCTCGTTTTTGAAGCATTTCAAGAGTATTGGGCTCGTTCAAGGACGGCGGAGGATCATTATTTGTGATAATTGATGAAGCTAATGATGACGAAATGGAACTATATGGTGGATGGGTCATCATAGGTGGGGAAGATGTTGGAATTTTGGGAATGGAAATCGGTTCTGATTTAGGTGTAAGATGTGAATGTGATGACGGCAAGCTTTGGCTAGTGGGAGGAGTGGGCGCAACAGGAGATGGCTCCCGCGGAGGACGAGGCGGCGACGGCGATCGAGCTGGAGGCATCGGTACGTTCGGCTCCGGTTCGCTGGGCGGTGGGCTGGGGTGCTGATCATCTTTTCGTCGGGTTAATGAGAGCTGATTTTGTAATTGGCGTATTAACTGTAGTTGAAAAACTTGTTGATGTTGTAACGTAAATAACGTGCTCTGTAATACGGCGAGCTCATGTAAAGCGGCTTCATTATCAGCATTGTTAGCCATCGCCGTTGCAGCAAATTGTGCTACTGCCACCTTCGTATTCTGTAAAGCTTCAAGTGTGACGTGACCGGCAATAGGAAACGGGAGTCCGACTGGCGGCACATCAGCTTCAGGTACTTCTGCCTCGCCATCTTCGAGGCTATTATTATTTTCGGCATCCTGTCTATGCCTCCTCACTTGTTCCAACCGTTTATTGGGTCCGTCCATTTCTTCGTCCCCAGAAACTACCATTTCTTCGGGATCAGAATGCATTCTCTCCTCGCCCATTTGAATCGCTTTTTCATCACATACTCGCTTGTGATATAAGAAATCATGAAGATTTTCAAATTGTTCTTGACACCGAGGGCACATATGCGCCTCAGGTCGATGTCTCGCTTCTTCCGGTAAAACATTATTTATATCTTCTTCTGAACATGATCCGGAGCTTTCACCTGTAACAAAAAAGTTATATTGTATTTTCTTTAACCAAACCACAGCTATAGTCAAGTTATTAGAAACAAGTCATGTTTTTTTGTGCAAATAAGTGTGTAATGTGTATGTATATTGTATACCTAATTAGAGAGCTCAGAATGTCGTTTTATGTAGATGTGAAGTTTGTAGAAAGGGTTTCGATTAATGTATATGTATTTATAAATAATGTAGGATTGTTAGCGTGTTGCAAAAGAGAAGAGTAGATAGGCCCGTGTGCGAGGCTGTCAACTAACCTTGTCGTTATCGTTTATTGCATATTGAGCGTAATAATCCTTATTTGTAAAATGATGGCATTTTAATGTTTATTTCAAAATAAATGACGTATTTAAGTTAAGCTGTATCACATTTTATTATCTACAAGTACCTACATAGTAGTTCATTTTATTGATAACTTTCCTACGTAGGTACTGTGACATTTGCGATTCAACAACAAGGCTATTAATTATAATTATTTTATCAACGAATTTAGAAGGCACCTACCTACATACCTCCTAAATTATTTATCATTGGCATTCTAAAGCCGTGGAAATGGATCAGACTATCGACAAAAAATTTAATTGCCTACTTGATATTCACATTATATACATATTAATAAATAGCAGCTTGCTCTCGCTCCGCTTCGGTAAAAAAAATATTTATTTATTTCAGGCGTTGTATTAATTTCAGTTTGAATTCCTACATACAAAAAAATATATATATATTATCCACGTTCTTTGCGAAGCTTTAAAGTATTCTCACACCAACCTTTATTTTAATCGATCTAGCTGTTTGACTTTGAAAAGGCACCGAAGGTAGAGTTATCTCTCGATTTATATTCGATTAATATTCGCCAGTACTTTATTTAATTTACTATTATTTACTACCTATCAAACCCGTTTTCGCTTTACTTACGTCTTGTTTTAATTAACATAATTATTTTATTAATAAACTGTCTCTTATAAAATAACCTTTAATATTAGGTACCCCAAAATTATTAAATTACTACAATACAAAATGAAAAACGCACAAAAACTATTACGCCGTTTCTCCAATTTAAGAAAACAAATGCTAAAGCAACTGAAAAAAACAGTAGGTAGGTACCTACTATGGAATCCAGTGCATTAGGTATTAAATATTCCTTAACAATTATTCATCAAATATTTTTACTTAGGTAGGAAGGTATATTAAATTATACTAAACACTTTTTATTAATAAGTATATCTATTTTATACGTATATTAATTATAAGTACATAAGAAAAATATTTCTTTACTTCAATACCTATCTATAAATATTGTAACTTTCAAGGCATTCTAATAATTCTAAGAAAACCCACCCCTAGTTTCGTCCATCTAAGTAAAAAAAATGGCGTCAAAATCTTAATTGGAAAAGATTTCCAAACAGTGAATTTTCTTTTAAAAATTCTTTACGTAATCACTTTGTTTAAAAAGGTTACTCTCGTTGTAACAGCTATTCGATACTAGATGTCGCTAGTTTCTATGTCTGGGATTGAACTGAATGATTGTTCATACTTTATGGTTCTAAAAGGTGTGGGTATAGATGCTCATAACTAATAAGTAATTACTTACATCTCTCAATAATTAAAGTCCCAATCATTTGACATAATCTTTAAAAAGAAATGAAAAGGAAAATTAAAAATTATCTCCTAAGTCAATAACTATGATAGAAGAGTACCTATCTATTAATTATGATGATTGCCAATAAACTTTTATTGATGTAATTAAAATAGTTAAGCGTTCGTAGATAATTATTTCTTTAGAAATGGTAAATACTTATTTTAATCTAGCTGATTTCAGGTACCTAGGCCTAATTGAATGTGAATTACGGACACTAAAGTTAAGTCTTAACTGAATAACTTTGTTATGTTTACAATTACGTTCTTATAAAAAATTAAAGTGTCTTTTGCTGTAGGTAGGTACCTACTTACTTTAGTTTTTTTTATTAGTTTTGATTTAAGTATTAAAATTATGTCGGGACGTAGAGACCATAGTTCTGACATTATTTTTTATCCTTACCTATCAATAAAAATCTTAAATTAATTAATACGGATATTCTGAATTTACGCTGAAACTAAGCTAGCTAATAGATACCTATTGTTTATTTATTGAGTGGCAGTCCATACAATATGAATGTTATCATAATCCAGAAATCGGAGAAAAAATCGAAAAAATGTAGCTTATGTATAGTTAGAAATTGAGGTGAATCCAATTCACATTATGTTGAAATCCCTTAAGACGTTTAGGTTGTAGAGCGCAACAGAGAAATAGATATAAGTAGGTATACGCCCAATAAACATTACCCTCCTTGCGTAGCTGGGTAAAAAGGGAAGACAAATGAATGAATTTATGCTGACAACGGTTTAAAAGATGTTTCGAATATCCCATTAATTGTCATAAGTGGGTACGGTGAGTCTGATGAAAGAATATTGTCTTTTGTTATTGACGTTGTTACTGACGTCGTAAACGTAAATTAATTTTAATGTTTTCATAAATTGACCTTTCAAAGTAGTACCTAGTATTACCTGCATATGTTTTGATTCAAACAAATCATCTACCTACTTTACGAAACAAAGTTCAAAATAAAAATTATAAATCAAAAGTACTCGAAAAAATGTATCTCCTTTAGCTAATTAAGTACTTCAATTTTGTTTTAACACTTTCTGTTTATAATTATGCTCCAGTCAATTTTCCATTTTAAGTTAGATAAATGTATTTTCAATTTACTTGAAGTAATATTGTTATCAACTTGCTGACAAATTTAATCTAGATGCGCTGATCTGATGACACGCACGCAAGCAAGACAAGGTTATTTTCGTACACATTTATTTTAAGTTAAAGCTATAAATTATAATTAACAGAACATTATTTTATAAATATGATAATATTTTTTTTTTAAGTTTTTCATTTGAAATTTTAGGTTTTAAGTATCCCTAGTAATTTATTGACTGTTAGTATTTATTCTATTTTATCAATAAAATCCGTTTATATTTCGAATCGACAATCTCTTTTAAAATATATTTTGTTTCGGTTTCTTACTATTCCATACAAGATGGCGCTAGCTAGTCTACATTCTAGTTAGAATTTTTACATCTTATTATAATTATTATTACTACGTGAAATGTGACAATGTATGTATTACGGTACCTACTGAAGTGTTAATCTCTACCATGTATGATGTATAAGACTTATGTTTTGAAGTTGAACAGTCGAAGCACGTACCTACTCATATCACCCTAGCATTGCCGTCTGAAGAAAGATTTCACTTTGCTAAACTGTTTTAGAAGTTTAGTAAGTTTAGTAAGTTAGGTAAGCTCTGTTACTGCAAGTTTTCGGATGATAAACAAGTACAAGAGCAACACGGGGACCGGTGCTTATTTACATCAGTAACCTCAAATCATTGTCATCATCATCGCATCCTATAACTGCCCCACAGCTGGGCTCGAGTCTCCTCTCGCAGTGTGAGGGGAACCTTAAATACCATCTATTGATATTATATTATCGATATGTTGGTCGTTAAGAAGAAGCAAAGAGAAAAAGGGGCTCTTATGGTCCATATCAGAACACGGAGTTTGTCGGCTGACCTGAGCATTCTTCAAGATAGATAAATCGTATTAATATTAATAATGTAATTAATGTCTTAATAATGATATTGGTATTATGATCGTAACCTGAATCCCCACTATTAAGCAGAAGGACCGGCTTCTATCACTTTTTCCGATACCCTAGTCTATCGACATGGTAGAGTGGGTAGATATGCTGGGTCGCCCCATACGATATTATAAACCTTTGTCTACTATTATTTTTTATCCGGAATTCCTCATGCTTTCTTTTGTCAAAACATTGTGACAGATAATATTTCTTTTGTTCCAAATATTAGGGAAACAAATATCAACCTAGTTTTGAATGGTGTGCGCCAAAGTGAAATTCTAAATTTAAAACTGTTCCTAAAAATGAATTAGGTATAAGGAATAAGGAAAGTACCGGGCACCATGGCTTCTTTAGCATTTTTTTGCAAAACACCTTTTACTCAAGTTTAATAACAATAAACACAGCCTTACAGTTCAAAACAACATTACTGAATACCATCTATTATAAAAGTTACCTTATATTTATAGCATGTTTTATACATAAAGTGTTAAATACAAAAATAGACTGGAATAATACGCGTCGAGTTATTAAAAGAATACAAAGGAAGTATTTATCTAATAAATTCCTAGTGAAAGGGAGATGAGATGAGAGTGAGAATGGTATTTTTATTTCATGCGAATGAATGTTGATGAGTTAAGAATTGCTTGAAAATGTATGGAAATAGGTGAAATATAGGTATGTTAAATGATTAGACCATTTAAGCAATTTTGTTATAAATTATTTGATTTGATTTCCGTTCATAGTTCCGGGTTCGATTCCCCTATCCCCTGGGTTAGGAAATCCAAAGGGCTATGACTGTGTAGTGTTATTTATTTATTGTACCAATAACATTTTATGAAGCCTAAAAACTCCGCTTATATGTAAATAAGCAGGATTTAATAAGTACCTAGGTACATTAGAGCCAAAAAACGATAACAAGTTTAAGAAATCATTAATTGCGACCAATTTTCACTTAGGTGTACTAAAATATTATGATTGAATTCGTAATTTCAATTATTCTGATAACACTAATAATATAATACTTAGAAGCTCAACTCGAACTAAATCTAATTGGGTGCCTATTTTTAAGCTTATTTATCCCAGACATTGATATCTATTATCCAGACTATCTATTTTGTGTTTGAGATTTCCACAAATTGCCCAAAGCTACTTCACAATACCTAGGATACCTTAATTTAGGATAAAATTACGACGTAATTGTTGAACTCATAGTTTAGTTGGTGACCTTGCTCGGTGGGTTCGATTCCCAGTCGAGTCAATAATTGTGTGACAGACCAAATGTTTGTTCTCAGGTTGTGGGTGTTAGTGATGTCTAATTTGGCCGAATAATTAGGGTAAATGACTAATTCTTGTATGTTCTATGTCTTAAATTTTCTTATCTACGTAAAGAAAGTCAAATGCGATACCTATACCTAATAGTAGGTTTATTTCGCCGTGCGGTAGAGGCTATGTTGTGATCTTATACCTATTAAATTAAATGTAGCGGTCTCTATGGCGCATAAAGAATCATGAAGAATTAAAATTTTTGCTAATGATACCATGATGTGAGTTAAAGGGGTAATATTTATAGGTATATTGTTCGGTGTTAATCATGAATTTTTTGAGTTTCATTCTATTTAGACCGTGATTTTTCACTAGTTGGGCTTTAAGGTTTAGAATTTTATAATATCTTTGCGTGTGCGCATCTTATTTGTAACTCTGAATACCGTTGATTTATGTGAGTTTTTATGCAATTATTATTGAATTAGATATATTGTTTTTTGCATATTTGCAAGAAATTCTTTTATTCTCCGTGTCAAATAAGTAGGTATCTACTTAGTAATCGCTAATTACGGAAATTAAAATCATATTGTTTTCAAAGTAGCAGTGTCTATGACACAATTATGCGTATTAGATAGTTGAACAATAGGTAGGTATTAATAATGTAAGTGGGTGTGAAATCTTAATTAGAATATCTTTGAATACAAACAAAAAATAGTCATCGACCATATTAAATTATTTTGTTTAATTAACCAGAATAATGTTTAATATATTTGTCGTGAAAAGTTCTGAAATTCTTCCAGATATTATTGCAAAATATTGGGTATTCAGTTATTAAGTAAATAGACAATAGGTATCTTATCGATTTGAAATCTCATGGATCAATTACTGACTTTTTAAAAGTATTTTTTATTATTTTGGACAAGATTTTTTTGCAGATATTTTCTGGGAAATTATTTGCCAGGACTTAATTTAATAATACAAAGTTTAATAATATACGGTTCTTGAATGTTTGGATGTTACTTAATTTTGTTTATTGTTATATTTGTTACAATATTTAAATAAGTACGGTACCTATCATAATTCATTAGGTACCTACTTGTGATTTGTTGAGATATTTTCTTTTTTACTTTAATCCATGTTCAAAATTGACATGTCACTTTTAATACAATAAAACATCGCTTTCCTAACAGTTGAAACCATCATGTAGACAATTAGCCGGTACAAACGTCATGTTTGATGGTTACTCCTAGATTTTTTATCAATTAAATAAGACGCATATTTAGTGAAGTTGGCAGTTTTCATTGAATATTAACTATAAGTATATCAATATTCAACGTAACAGACACTTCTGACCTTTGCTACGAGCATCAGTAATCATCTATTGTTATAATTCATGTTTCAATAGATACTGTTTCAAATTCGACATTCGAATATTAAATAAGTAGGTACCTATTGGACATATCTATTTAATTTTCCTTTTAAATGATTAGACATATCATAAAAATGTTACGACCTTAATAGTGATGAACGTTTGAACAATAAGCCATGAATTCAAATGTAATTATTATTTTTTATTATATACGCGTACCTATATAAATATATACGCGGTTGTAGGTAGGTATCTATGTCATATTATTATTATAAATAACATTGTAAGTTTAAAATATTTAATTACATTTTTAATGACAATATAAAAACATAAATTTAAATTTGTACCTAGTCAATACCCACAAACAAAATTTTATAGGTAGGTAAATACATAAACATATTATTAGACTTATGTAGTATTCTAAACGAGTAATTACGAGCTTTCCACTTTCTCTAAACCTTAACCGTGCAACCAACTCAATATTTCTACGGTCTTCATAAAAACGTTTAAATATGGCATTCGATGAAACTTTTGAATGCATGCATCTAAAGCTTCTTCTTTTACGCTCTTCGGAATGTTTACATCAAAATGCGGACGAAAAAGTGAACACCGACGCAAAACATCGCCGGTAATCCGGAATAATCTTGCGGTGAAGGATTAAGTGTCTCATTTGTAGCGAGATACCGGTGCGTTTAATAGTTTTGTAAGAAGATGGATTAGTGGTGTCTGTTTGTCGCAATTTGGCTGTGAGCTCCCATTTCGTAAACTAAAGCGAACAAAGCTGCCGCGCGCCTTACGGAGAAATGCACAAAAAAGGCTATTGCGTTAAATCGCCAACAAGAGAGCCGCCCAACCAAAATAAAATACGAAACTTTTATTCACACGTACAAAAATAAATTCATTCTTCATAAAATTCCTCTTAATAATAATTGCGAAGGTACGCTCGACCACGTTTATAATAAAATATTAATGGACTCGATTATAAAATATCGCGGGACACGTCCTCTAAATAGGCTAGAAATCTATTAAGCCTAACGTTTTCAATAAATATAATCGCCATTTACACATTTAGACTTTGTAATTTATAACTAGGAGGTAATTAATCCACTTACAGAAAGTCCATAATTTAAACATCAACAGTAATTACTATTCATCATTCAAGGCGAGCGGTTGGAATATGTATATCTGATACTAATATTTCATTTTAGTGCGAAAAGGAACCGGTAGGTGGTTGGGGCGCCGGTTTTTAATTTAATGTCTAGCCAAACACTAGAATATTTCATGAACAGCATATGATTAGGCAGGTTTTCTATCGTTAATAGATAAAACGGCTCTAAAAGTTTTATAGAGCAGTCATAAAAGAATGTAGCGGTCAGATTAATAAAATTTGACGACCTGTCATTCTAATACCGAACCACTTAAAGCTTTTATAAAAATGTGTTATTTGTTCGGTTATGTTCGTAACGGCCTTATTTGTAAATATGCGTTGAGTTTTAGAGTCTACTTTGCACTTATCTACGTCAAATAAAGCTTTAACTAGATATCTACTTAAATATGACGGCTTGGCCGGATGATTTATTATAATTTTTACGGTAAAATTATTAAAGAAATGTATTCAAATAGAATTTGAAAATATTCAAAACCTGTTTTTAGTCGTGAAATGGCCAAGTCGTAGGTCATAAAGCGTTCAACACACAGAATTATTATTTTGCGTTTTGGAAAATATCAACATTATTAATAAACATACGAAACACTCTCCACGTATCTTAATGCGAAAAGTTTCTTAAGATAACTTCCAAAATACATTTATTTAATTCGAAAATTATATCGTGTTATGAACTTAATTTACAAGAAAGTTACAACTAATATTTAACACTCTTAGAAAGATTGTTTCCATTAAAATATTACACAAGAAAATCACCGCAACAATTCACAACATTTTAAAAGCTCACCTGACTCTACATTGTTTTTCACTTATGTGGGTTTTCAAAGCAGCTTTTTCATTGCTTTTAATGTAGCGATGAATCTATTATTACGTCAATATACGTTACATAGTTAAAGAAAATTGTTTCAAAATGCAAAGGATCTTTATTTGAAAATTGCTAAATTGAGAATTATTGTTATTATGATGCCAAAGTTTTTAAAGCAAATTATAAATCATTTTAGTACTTACAGTTTTATGTTGAGCGAAACGTGCGTTTTCGTTTATTTAGGTATCTATAAACTAGCTTTCGTGATACCAACCGTTTGAGATTTGAAGTTTAAGTTAGTGAACGTTCGACTTGAAAGCTCTACCTAATGTAATCGTATTTAAGCCCTATTTTCACTATCCACCTGTCGATTACGTTCGTTAAACTTAAAGAAATCGGATACAATCGTAACGTCAATTCACTGCACTGTTTACTCACCACGTCGGGGGCGATTTTTAGTGCTCACTTTTTGATGAATGCCAAATTTAATCGTCGCTAACTGAATCATGGCCGAGGCGGAACGGGCGATAGTGATAGTCGCGCGGAGCTCTTATGTCGGTGGAGCGGCGGTGTCGGCGTGTGTGGTGTGCTGAGGAGCTGAGAGCCGGGAGGGCTGTGAGGGCTGTGGTGGAGTCGAGGAGTAAGTACCGATGGAGACGCGGCGGACGCAGGCGGGCTTGACGCGCGGCATGGTGGCGCTGGCGGCTCAGAGCCGGCGCATGGCAGGCAGGGGGCTCCTCGCACTGCACGCGGCACAGTCGGGGTCACTCGCGGGCCGCGGGTCTGTCGGCGTGTGGACTGCGAGTGTGGCGAGTGCGGAGCGAGCGGGCGCGTCCGCTCCTCTCGCCATCGGACGCGGGACTGAGCCGGCGCGGGCGGGCGGCCGCGCGCGCGCGCACCAGGTATACGGTTATGACAGGAGGCGGGGCCGCGCCCGGCTCATAAATCAAACTTCGCCCATTCGCACGCGCTCCACCGGCCTCCCTCCTCCATATTCCATATTCGGGGCGGGGCATATTTTCATAATCATAACGCCTCATATTCATAAGTGACATGTGTCCGGGCGGGAGACGCGGTGGGCGGGGACGCCGCTAGATGGCGCCCGCTCGCCCCGCGAAGCCTCCCACATTCGCTAATTGAAGCTGCACTTTGTAAGTTATAATCCTTTGTTTGTCAATTTGTACACAGTTTCATATTAGCCGCTTCCTTTGCATGTAAGGTACTAACTTGTTATGCAATTTTCTATGGGATAGCTTTTCCTTACATGTATGTTGTAATGCAGTGTTAGAATAGACATTAATAATTTTTAAGACGTTAATTTAAATTTTTTATAGTTAATAAATTTATCAATAATATTCATATAATAATCGTACCTAATAGGTATTTAATTTAGAAAAATATAGTTATCAGATTTTATTACGTGACAAAAAATCATAATTTTTTATTTGACCCCAATATTTTTTTACACTAAAATACTTAACGACATAAACCCTACATTTAATTCAGATTACTGTATCAAATTATTAAATGTATTTAATTGTATCTTCGTGTGTGAGATATCAACTTCATCGTGTAGAGTCGTTGAAGGTGTGAATTAAAAATTAGGTGACTCTACATTTCATATAACATAGGTTGGAAACTAAATACTCATAACTATTAATAATAGTAATATTTCTAATGTAGTTATATTAGATGTGTGGTGATACGAATGAATTAAAAAAAATAATAGTTAACTCTGCGTTTTCTAAAACACGAATTTTGTAGGATTGTATAAAACTATGTTTATCTAAGTCATTAAAGCTGTTAAATCTACATATGTTTAGGCATATTTATTAATGAAAAGTTTAGGTAATTTAGGATTTTTGTTAAGAATAGTGAAGGTACAATCGTGTTCCAGATTTGGCATAGTTAAAGTTCACATGGCGAAAAAGTGCAGTAAACTAAATTTTACATAGTTACACATTTAAATGTGTTAAAATACACTTAACAAAGAAAAAAAGGATCCCATCACCATTCAAATTCAATCATTTATTTCATCTTAGGGGTTAAAAGATCATAATTTAGGTAGGGGTTAAAAGATCATTAATAGGTTCCTACGATTACCCAGTTTAGGTAACTAGTCTAATATTTCATTACATCGTCCTGTGGGTACCTGAAAAGTGTCTCTACTTATACAGGAGTTTGATTTCTGCTTCCACATGTTTTCAAATCATTATTTTAAATGCCATTTGAAGAAAATTAACACTTGAGAGTTATTCAAACTTTTCTCAAAATTTTTATAAAGTTATCTAAGCTAAAGTCCATCCATGCTTAGCCAGCGTAGCTACTATGAAAATAATCTCTACCTGTGTAAAATGTACCTACCTCTAGGTAATTTTTAAATTTTATAAAGCAAAACTTTACCATCGAAGCTAATAAAATGTATCTGATTTCCTTACACAACCAACTCTAACATTTTTGCTGCCGAAAATTTTGGAATTTATTTCTATTAACTGTAAGATTCGAAATAATCATTCCTTCGAGATTAATGAAACCGTCCTCATTGGGGGTATTCATAAAGACGTATTCATTAAAACACGCGGGCTAGCGGGGCGACCGGGGCAGCGGGGCGGCCGGGGCTGGCGGGGCACC
>LGAG01000899.1:294086-325425 GCA_001278395.1 Lerema accius | reverse complement strand
TTTCATGCACGAGCCGTACTTACGGCGTTGCGAATGAATTGAGTATTGATTTCGTGGCCTATTTCGATGTACGATACGAGTACGACGGTCGCCTGACGGACAGTGCTTGTGAATTGTTGCGGTTGATTGAAAGGAATGTCGTTGAATAATTTTATGATATAAACAGTACTAGTAGTTGTTCCTTTCCAGAATAAATTCTATCTCACAAAGTACCTAATATGAATTCCAATTATACAAAGTACGTACCTACATAATTGCATACGTATCCTGCATTAAAAGTAATCGTCTTTAAAATATAAAACATAAGAAATGTACATTAATATATTGAAAAGTGGGTAGTTTTGTAATAGCCAGTTGTACCAGGCGACGTTGCCCTCCGTGACAATCCGATTACTTAATGCAATAAATCGACTTATTACGTGATTAGCGTAACATAGCTATCATAGCATACTAATGTAGGCTCTAAAGTCTTAAGTGAAACATAATACTAGAATATAACTTGCTATAGAAATTGCACTAAAATAGACACCAACATAGTGTGATTTGTACGGTAAGATGTATGAGGTTGAGTTATCTACATCATAGTATCGAACCTTTTTTTAAGATTATTGGATTTTTGTTGATCGTAGTAGTCTTAATTAGCAATTGTAGTATTGTTATTCAGCAACCAAAATAATTGAAGCACCAAATAATTGTACCCATAATTGAAATTACTTTAAATACCTACATAACTATATTTTTTAGTAACGCGTTAGTTATCAATAAAATAAAAAATATATTATTTTAATTTTGATTTTACTTCAAATTTCAACACATTTTATCCCCGATAATAAAACATTTAAGAATCAGCGACACCGAGAATAGTAGAGTACTTTTCCAACATTCGTATATAAAATATAGGCAACTAATTCTCAGGTCGGAGAGAGGATCGGGTAATGTGGCGACAGTAGGCATGCCGATGACCATTTCGGTTGCAGTCTGCGCTACAAAGTTCGCAATCAAATAAATATTTCGGCACAATTAAGAAAACGGTGGAGAGGGTAGCGATCGTGACAATCGGCCGATGGCAAATCGTGGAGTGTCGGAGTGTGTGAATTTAGCTTTTGTTTAGCATTTATTGTTATTATTAAGTGTATTTAATGAAATAATAATTTATTTATTTGAAGAAAAAAATATTTACAATATATTTCTAGAGGTGGACACTAGCCCCAAAATTATAATTCCTTTGTGTTTTAGGTGTTGAGGACTTATAAAAAATACGAGTATTTAAAAAACGTAAGTATTTTATACTTTTTATTTTATTAAGCTATTAGCTAAGAAAGTAGCGTTAGTTAAAGTACCAAAATATGCGATAAATTTTAACACCTTAGCTTAGCAAATTGTGTTTGAGTTAATGTTGTTTTATTGGGCTTGAGTTCGAATCCCCGGTAATGCTATAGGGATGTTGATGTTTTGCCGTATAATTATTTTGCCGTAAGGAAATTAAGTATATTTAAGATCAGTATTAACAAATAATTAAAAAAATACGAAGGTTTTTCCAGTCCACGAATCAAACCTATAACATAAGTCTCGAGGCAAAGTTATTATTAAAATATGCTTTTGTTGCAAACAATATCGGCATTAAATGTATTTATGAAGAAGTGTATCGACTCTACGTCTCTCCGTGTGCGTTCCCGCCGCTCTGCCCACATCCGCTGAAGTATTTTGTTTATTGCTAATGCGATTTTATTTTTTATTGCTTTTTATTTATCTTTATTCAGCGATTGCGGTTTATTGTATTAAAATAAATAAGAATTCTTGACTTTTTAATTTTATTCGAGACGAAGTACACGACAGCGCCCGCGAGGAGAGAAAGAAATAAATTTTAATAAGCGTTTCTTTTTTAAGGCGTGATTCTTCAGTTAAAAGCGATTTATTTTTTATATAAACTTGGAGATAAACCGTATTCATTAGAGATCGACTGGAAAGGGACAGAAATAAAAATAAAGGTGGGCAGTTGGTGTTGTCCTTGAGTTATTGTCGTTAATCAGCTCAGGCCAGGCACGTTGATTGGCCCCGCTCCGACGCTGCTATTGTTTCCTTATTAACGTTTTGTTTCATGCTGTTTTGGTTAATTGTGTCACGGGATCTCATATAAGCATCGAACCTCGTGAACAATACGAGTTTCTATACACATTAAAATTGTCATAACCATGCCTACGCATTTCTAGATATTAAGAACTAAATGTTATTGTCACTCGTTTATAAAAGGTTTTCCTGATGCCACGATTATTAACAATCGCATGAAATACGATTCAATCCGCTATTCATATTTCGTAAATGACAAGTACCTACGTACCTACTATAAAATACTGTTGTTCGGGTAAGCATAAATGTTAAATGACTACGGCAAAGTGTACGTGTACCTGCACACTTATAATGTTTGACATTGGATAACCACTAGCAAATAAACTTCAATGCGGTTAATGTAAATACACGTATAACGTAGATAATCACTCCAGGTACTTGTCATCCAGTTGCCTACGGGCGCAAGTACTAAAAGTGCTTTATCTGTAATTGCACACCGCATTGTCTTACCAGACAATTACTACGCTCTGCGCTATTTAACTACATAACTTCATTTCAATTTCGTGTGTCGACATCTATCATGGGTTCGTAGTTCAATTGCTTGTTCCTTTAATTTAAATTTAATTTGTTTCGTATTCAAATGTTTACTTTATAGGCCTACTAAAATACCTTAATTACAATAACATTGTAATTAAACCGAATCGAGTGATAATAATTGACTTTAAAATTCATGCATAACTTGGAAAACAATTTGCGTGCACAGTTCAAACTTTACAATGGAAATGGGGAAATGTAAAGTAGGGTTTAAAATTACTATTTTAAACGTAAAATTTCACCGTTGATTTCTTCTATAAATAATGCAAGGATAGACAAGAAGACAATAGAAAACCTTTTCTCATCGCTAATGTATGCGGTTTCATTTATAGGTACATAAATAAATGGAAACTAGAGGCCGTCAAATGAATCAATAATAACGCAACTTAGTATGCTATGCCAATGACGATACAGACCCGTATTGCTCTTCTGGTGCCTAAT
The DNA here is from genome assembly GCA_001278395.1 of Lerema accius. Taxonomy (NCBI): domain Eukaryota; kingdom Metazoa; phylum Arthropoda; class Insecta; order Lepidoptera; family Hesperiidae; genus Lerema; species Lerema accius. Next base: position 322,323 of record LGAG01000899.1, on the reverse strand, counting down.
AGTCGAGGAAAATTATAATGGCTACTCCAGCGTTCATCTGAGTCGTTCGTTTGGTTAGCCACCTTTATTCGAGTACAATTTTACGAATTTACTCACGTCGAAGGTATCCAATCGCGCCGTAGCCAGCGGAAGTACATAAATAATGTTTATCGATCGATCATCGCAAGGGTGTAGTGACGCTGACGTTAGATTTATGCTACCTTCATTGTCAGCGCCGTAAACTAGATCTCCATAAAAAGGAACATTTCCTATTTTAAATTTATATCAAAGACAATGGTTGACAAAAACTCGGCGCCCGCTCTACGGCGCCAACTGCCAAATCTCTATCGGCCGCGCGTAAATTACGCCTTTTTACCTGGATTCCTGTTTTGACATATTTAAGGCATTAGTAATAATTATGAGTGTTCCTCCGACCCCGTAAGTGTGCGCCAGTGAGTTTTGACACTATCTTAATGACTGACGTCGAGTGACAATAAATATTGAATTGTTATCGCGTTCTATCCAAGTTTACGTCATTGGGCTAGTATTCTAAAAGACCCCCCAACCTGAAGCTTCCAAGGGTAATCTTTTAATGGTATAATGAACACTATACGTTATAAGCATTCGTAATAAAGCTTAAAACTTAAGTAATTGAAGAAGTACATTGAATCAATTTTGATAAAAAAAACGACAAAAAAACAATTTGTTGCTTAGAATGTCAGTAATTTGCAATTTATATTTACTGATATAACTGACCCCTTTAATACTGAGCAAGGTTACAAAGTGATTGATTGGCAAACAAATATTGATATTGGTGACCTACAGCTTGTGTTCTGTTTCGGGGTCAACGAAAACAATGGAAATATTGAGATATTAGATACAGTCGATAGCAATAGCGACGGCTAATGCGAGGGAGCGCGAAGGTCGAAGGGTGGAACATCTGCCATGTCCACCCACACTCTACTCCGGTTAACAACTTCCAATACTCTTAATTGCAACTCGATATTACCTCACTTTCAGTATTGTTCTGTTCTATGTCCTGTCGCTTTTATGACAGTGACTTATAGCACATTCGATTTTGATTCTAAAACTGCCATGACAATTTTTATTTTAAAGGTAATTATAGGTAACAATTTATGGTAGTTTTAAACGTGATTTATACAAATGCAATACAGCAGCTTGTCAGCACGAATAAAGCTGATTTTCACATCAGATTGAAAGAAAAGCCACTGAAGAGCGATGTATGAATAAGGAATTTGTTTTCCGATCACATGTTTCGGACGATATGAATAAATTAGGGATAACGTACCTTTGAGACTATCGGATGTTTGGGAGTGAAGAGGAAGGGAGGCTTTTCAGATTTTTATTTTGACATTATCAATGTTACAAATACTTAATAAGTCATAGTAGTATAAGATGCTTTGCGTTTTGATAAGCCAGATAATTCAAGGTTTATGTTACCCTTCTTAACAAAAGATTTTGTTTTGATGTTTCTTTTTATTTCTATTTGTAATTGTTTCGATTCAGAAACTGAACATAACTTTTTTTTTTAATTTCATGTAGTGACTATTTATAAAATGCTCTGACAGATAGACGTACAGATGAACAGTGAAGTTTTATGAGCCCTAAAAACCATCGCTTGAAAGAAGTTATACGTTTAAAATATTACAGTTATGGCACGTATCGGGGGATTCGGGGAAAGTTCCCTGGCGGGTAAAGCTTTTCAGAAAACCTTTTTTAACAGATACCGAAGCTTTTAAATCCAACAGGTGTATTATGATACACTGAGCGACTTTAAGGATTTCTTTCAATTGAGTAGCTCTGAGGGTTAACATTTATGAATGGAATAAATACTTTGAGGGAAATTAAGTTTTGTTTCATTGGAACCCTAAATAAATGTACAGTCTTTATTCGACCTTAGCAGTAGTCTCCAAGTACAGAGTAGGTGCTAAAGTTTTGTATTACGTTTTCTTAATATTGCGAATCAGTTTATACCTAAAGATTATCTACATAATTCTAGTTATATCTTCTATTTATCTAGCAAACCGATATCTCATTTCCTTATTAGCGCTCCTAGCAGTTGTAGAGTTGTCACATAGAGATAACATCAGTCCGATGCGATCGACGTCTCCTCATTATTTATGTGAATTTTGACAAAGTATTGGGTTGCAGGGAGTCTAGCGTTATTTACGGCGTCTATGAAACACATATAGGTTGGAAATTTATTACCCTTCATCGAATTAAGACAAAAGCTATTGCTGATAAGGCGAGCGATTAGGGCAGGGCTCATTGTTCCTTGCAGTCGTGACGTGGCCAATATTTTCTTTCTTTTACGACCTCCCTCTTATACTGGTTACTTCCGTAATAGATAAGTTAGTTATCATTATTAGTTCATCCGAGTATTGTTACTTATTATTTAGATGCTCATTGTTTTTATAGTGTGTAAAAATGTCTAAAAAACCTAATGAACCAAATTTTAATGACTTCAAAATCTACAAAGCAAATTACAGCCGGAGGCTTCATCGTATAACCTTTGACATCAATTGAATCTCGGCTGCTAATTATGTTTTCAAAGTTAGTAACCATGCATTATAGTTGATGACAATTGGATTATTTCGGAAATAAATATAATAGAGCAGCAAAACGAATCGGTTTAACTAACTCATTACGAGAAATATCTAAATATCCACAGGACATAGACAGGGGTCGGAAATAAAATTTATACTACTTAATAAGTTCGTATTTCTAAGGGTGGATGAAATACGGTTAATGATAAATCCACAAATGAGATTTGCCGGCAACTGGCCACTCTAAACCGATGGCCTATTGTCACTGGACAGTGGACACTCACCTTACATTGCCACGTTGGCGAAATATGTGTAGCGAATTTAACTATACAGGATGATGAAGATTTGATTAATACTTTAATGTTGTCATTATTTTGAAGTGACATAAACAGACTGAAATATTCAGCACTTTACAAAGTGTGTTATTTATTTGTTAAAAAGTGTTTCAGTTAATGACAGCCGTACGATTAAAATGCCTGCCCGGTTTTTATCTGCTATGGACATAAAAATAATTTTAATAAAAAATTATCACGTTAAACAAACATAGGTACTTTTTATTGCCAGATAAGGTAAGGTAAGTTATTAAATTTTGAAGCTCTAGCTACCTATTGACACTGTTTACTAATTATGCGTCTAAACCAGCATTGTGATTGTGAACGACTGTAGACCTACTTTTGACTAATAAGCAAAAGGTGGTTTTCTTCCGGAAAGGTTTTTAGGTTTTGAGACCACCCAGAAATCTATGATCACCCTGTATGTCGCTCGACAGTGTAGGTGGTGATGTTCCAGATGGACGTAGGTCAGCAGCTGCGCGATAATTAAGAGGTGGCTGGAAGTGGCATGCGCCGGCGCACAATGCGGTTCAATTGAATGAGAATAATCTTTGCACCCACGCGTCTTTGTGCGCGTGGGCGGACCGCTGACCCGGACCACACTCCCCGGTTTGCTCTACTTACGAGTACATTATTTTTATGAGGATGATAGTTATTCATCACAAACATTTTCATAGTTGAAAATTCAAATTTTAATAACTAAGTGATACACTACTTCTATAAATTATGAAATGTTTTTCAGGCAGGTTTTTTGGTACCTATGTACAAAAATTATGAAAGAAGAAAATTATTTTACCTTAATTTTACATGTTTCATTAAAATAAGTGCCTTTAATTGTGATTTCCCAATAGTTAATTTTCAAAATATTTTTGTAAATTTTATTGCCTGTACAGAAAAATGTTAAAAATGTAAAATAATTATAATTTATAAAAATAAATAAAACAGATCTGATATTGTGATTTACTAACAATATTTTATTTACAAATTTAATTTTTAAATAATCAAGTAGAGCATACTCCAATAACGTAGTGTACGAGTGGACAAAAGCAAACAATTATTGTAAAAATTGCTTTAATGATAAATTGGTGACCGTTTCTAATGGGTGTCGGGAGCCGTCCACGAGCTTGGGACAGTTATAACATGCTTCAAACACAATGACCCTCTATGATTTATACCTTATATTGGCTGACTTTTGATGTCATCTCAACCATCAAAATTTAAAGGTTCAATCGAAAGAAGAAACCACATAAGACCTCGTAATTCCCAAATGTTATTTTGATTTGAACTAATTTTTAAAGAAGTCAGTATTTTTTGTGGAAATAATTCCTTACCAAGAAGAGAAAAGAAGATGTATTTCCTAGAAGAAAGGCTGTAAAGCTTCCAGCCGGAACACGACGAATCGTCTGGTGGCTCTCTCAAGCAAGAGTGTGTTAGCTAGCCAACACCCGATAGTTTAGATATATTATAGTTATTCTTATAACTACTCGTATTAGTAGTTGTAGTTTCCTAACATTCCGAGCTTGAAGTCACTGTGGCCATTATAACCTCCCGCACCAGAAGAAGGGTATTGTTTGTTTTTGATATATCTATGATATTACGTACTAATTTTATAAGCTTATTTTTTGTTAAAATTTAGTAGGTACTTTTGTTGTAACGAGAAGAGAAATAGGTCTGTCAATTTTTTATACCTAAGTAGGTACCTACCTACAAATTATCATCTAAAAACATTCAAATCATCTTGTTAAATCAATATTGAATAAATAAAATTCTGTTCATGTAGTAGAGTAGGAACACCAAAAATCCTTTAGCGGGTCTCTATTTTAACATGATGATTTTTTATGTTAATAGGCAAACTAAGGCTAGCCAGGTGTATTTGTTGACAGTATGTTCAGTGAAAGCAGGTAGGGGCATGCACGAGTATTGTATATCGATGGCACATCCCATCTATTGTCAACACAAACTGCAAAGAAAACTAATAGTTCCGTCCCGTTACGACTGTTTTACCGTTTTTATCGGAATGCAGGGGCTGCAAACCTTTTTTCATTTCATTTTGCATTACTTTATTAATATTAGATACTTTTACTGTTTCTTGAAAAATGATAGACAGATAAAATCCATACCGTCACCTAAGTAATAATAAAATATGACAATAACTATTGGATAAAATGTACATTGATAGAACTATTCAATTAACTATCGATTCTGTTTACGATTCGTAATACAAAGCCAACATAATTTCTACGACGTATTTTTGTCATCTTGTATAAATTCACAACATAATATGTACCTACGTAGGTAACTTATGTTATGTTACTTCATAACTTATTGAATTTTTTTATGCACGATTCAGATGACTAGACGCGAATATGAATAAGTGCCCAATTGTATTAAAAGCAAGATCATTATTACAAACGAAATGAGGTTGCAGTTAGAAAAAACAAAGTAACCATAGTGAAGTAGAAAATGTTGCATGCGCCTGAAACCGCCGGAGGCGTGCGGGACTATTCGTCTTACTACTGATATCAATACGGGGGAGGACTTTAATATTAGAGTTATTTATTGTAAATCGTTTCTTTGCCCTTTTCCAATAAAATAATATCTGTCTTCCGATGAGACTTTTTGCGAACCGCTAGACAAATATTATCTTTTACATATGGTCGACAAATGATTGTGAGCTCATATTGTTTTTGTATGTTTGTTTAAACCGTTTTTGGGGTAAACCAACTTGATGATATATTAAGTAAATTAGTAAGAAATTAATTCCTGCTTTCGAGAGTAGAGTAGAAATAATACGAATTTATAAATCCTCGAAAAAGTTATAGTATGAAGTAAAGTGTTACATATTTGTCATTTCGTAACGGTATGACAGTTAAATAAACTTCCCAAAGTGTTATTATTACAAAAATGACCTATAAAATTTTTGTTATCTGATCGTCAATGGAGTACTTATTAGTATTGGCATAACATTATGCAGGGAGCGAAGAGACAGCGAGCAGACGTTCCAAACAGTGACAATGCAAACGCGAGGGGAGTGTGTTTGCCCGCCGCGGAATGAATAAAGATATTCCCGTTATTTGTAGTACAGATGTCATGTAATTTCATTGTGTCGCGAAATATTTAGTGTAAACAAACAGGGAGACTTCGCCGGGAACACGATAACATCTCATAGTTTCAATTCAGCAATTTCAATCACACCGACTAATAAAAGCGTTTTCGTAACCAAAAAAATCTTTTAGTTAGGGATTTACACTTTTTTGGCCACAAAAGAGATTAGTCGGTTTTGCCCAAATGTATTAATAGGCTAAAAATTTATGTGAATTTGCTTTTGTAGCAATAAAATATCATAACGGCAAAATAAATTGATCGGTGCCGGCTTGAATGCAGCTTGACAGTTAGTGAGATTGGAGAAAAACCGAAAAATATTGTGACAGTGTGTCTTACGGGAGTCACATGGTGTGAAATGGTCACTGTTGATCATAACCTCCTACAACAAATCTCAAACAAGATTACAGACATATCTGTGTTAATAAAACATATCATCTTCTAAGGATTTGTCTTGTATTATGTGTCTTACTCAACGTGTCACTCTAGTTGCATGAATCACGATAACGGTTGTTATCAGTTATCAAAAAAAATCACTATGGATTGAGCTTGAAACTATTTATTACCTAATTTGAGGCTAAAATACTAGGCTAATCACTGCTTAATGTAATAAAATGACGTAATGACGACCGCATTATACGGTCAATAGTAATCAAACATTAACAAATATAAATTATTCTATACAGTAGGTAATTGTGTTAGCATAATTGACAGATCGCCGCAGTCACAAAGCAGCGCCGAACGAATATTGAAACGTCGATATTACGTTAATAAAATCACGTCAGTCATAGGGAATCGGAACAAGCCCAACAAACATGAGCCCTCCATTAAATGATAATCCCTCCAATTTATCGGCAGAGCAAAAAATATACGGCATTGTGTCGCGAGTTGTCGAACATGAAAATTATTTTATATAAACACATTGAATATTCCCGGGTCGCGACCTCGCTCCGACAGATTATTCCCGATCTTCCCCACTCGTCATCGTTGACATATTTTTAAAATGGGGCGATGGATAATGGAATAATAATAAACTGGAATTTACTTTTTGGTCATCGGACTGAATCAAACAGAGAAAGGGGTGTGAACATATCGGTTTTGTTAGAAGTTTTTCATTGTCATTCAACGGACCAATACTGTGTAATCAACGGCTGGATAAAACGAAATGGAATCCAGACGCTGAGCTATTTGTCGCATGTTTGACAGCAATAACAGGGTTCGCCACGCATTAAAGCCACCATATGTCGGTCATATCAAATTTATTTCTATTATTTTATTGGTTCGGCGGCCGATGATTGCCTTCATTACCTTTATTGAATGTCACAAGGAGAATTCAAATTTATGGTCACCGATAGCTTGATGACCATAACAAAGTGAATAAAGCAATAAAGGTAATAAATTGGTTGCATGCTATCGTCCGGTGTCCACCATTATTAATTTTAGTTGGGCGCAGAGGATCATCGAGTAGGTAGTATTACCACCATCTCGATAAATTCCTTATAGTCCGAACATGGTCGCGATTTATGTCTATAGAATTTGTTCTTTTAATATGGGAGCGACGAGTAACAGTATTAGGACGATGACAATAGCTGGATCGGAATGGGCTTAAAATCAGTCATTTAAATAACGTTTTTAAATAAATACTGCGTAGATAATAGGAACAATGCAATATTTTGTCAACTGCCGAGTTTGAGCCGCGGAGAGTGCACCACTGCGTGAAGCGGAAAATCCTCGGGACATTCGAGGACATTTTTTGTGGGTTAATATCCGCACGACATTGTCAACCGGCTATTTAATACATCAAGTAACACAATACCTTAAATACGACTAGATTTGTGCAAAATTTCAAATTATTACGCGCACTGATTTTCAATAAGTCTATGAGGATTAATGCATTTCTTACATGATATTGAATGTCTCCGTTTTGGATTTTAATTTCATTGTTAATATCTAACTAAAATGTTACTATTACGTATATTTATATTCGTAAGCAGCTGAAAGGTTTTAAAATGAAATCGTAAATTGTGCTCATTTAATAGATATAGATCGAATTAAGATGTATTCATACTGTGCTAAAATGTAAGTAATACTCGTACATTTATGAGCTAACTACGTGACCTGCATATACGAGTACGATAGCGTTTACTGTTGCAGTCTATATTATTATGCCGTTGTATTTTGCGTTAATTATGACTAGTTTAAAAGAAAATAAACAATAAAGCTTCTCATAATAAGTTTTTTCGCGTAATACTCCGCGAACTCTGTGTCTCTGTTAATCCTTTTTCCTTTAGATATGTACCAGTATGACGAATAATAACTTCATCATTTTTATAATAAACAGATTCGTTCGGTCGTTGTGTGATGTTCGGTCCACCCTCGCATTTACCGTACCATATTCAATGGGTTTTCTGAGCCAGCCGTAATTCTCCATTGAGACGCAATAAAACAAGATATGACAAAAATATCCGATTTCATAAAGCTTTGGTTTCGTGACATATAATATTAAATTTAGGGGACTTTATTATGCTTTTTTCTTCCCGTTCCTTTCCATGTTTTTAAGACAAGCGAAACACATTAGGTGGTTTGTTAAATCGCGATTATCGTTTTAATATTATTACGAAACCAACATAACGTTTATGTAATTACAATACCTCTTACTGACGTTAATTCATTCCTAAGAAAGGCGATAAATGGTACACAAATAAAAGAAAAAATAAAATACAAATGTTTTAATACAAAACTGTAATTAACATGTGACAACAACATTATTATAATGAAGAGATAAAATGTGGTTAAACGCGTAAGTTTTCTTCCCTTTATTTCAATTTAGAATAGTCAAAGCCATTGAATTTTTTTAATTACGCGAGTAATTTTCCACAGTATATTATGCGTGTAAATAAAATAGAAATAGAACCATCTAGAAATAACATTTTAGTTAGTGAGTCTTTCGTGTAGTATGAAAAAAAACTGGTATTATAATAGTATTTTGTAGTTATAACGTTAGTACGGAATATTGTAATTTGTTTTATATGTAAAAATGGTGCTACCTTCTCAGCAGGGAACACATAGGATATGCTGTTCGTATCACTTACTTTCACGTGCATTACAGATCCAATAGTCAAGTGGCCCTATTTCTAATTAAAAATAATTCTATAGTTTATGTCATTCTCACAATATAGATGAATCTGATGACACCAATGCGGAAATTTATCAAAACATTTACCCCGTAGAGAATGCCAAAAAAATACATACATAAATACGCTTTAAAACATTACCTTAATTCTAGGGCAGTCGGGTAAATACGGGTAAAATCACTTAGTGTGGTAGCAAAGTGTTGTACTACTAGTTTGACAAGAGAAATTATTGATAAAGACCTTGCATTCAATGAGAAGGAAATAACTTGAAAATTAAGTATGAAGTATTAGTGGGCTTGACAATGACGACATTTTTTTGTGATTCATTCAGGTAGGTAGTTTCTTAAACAAAGCGCGCAATACTCGCACAATTTATATTCGTAGATAAATATACAAAGGATTTTAAGTGTAGAGTAGGTACATGTTTGTGTATGTTGACTAAGTTATATTATCATATATAAATTTACTATGTGTTAACTTAGCATGATATTTTAATGCATGATATTTTAATTTTATATCATAATGACGACATAGTCATAGATCCAGTTATTAGTGGTACAAAGGCCGAGCTGATTGGATCTTGGTTCGATTTCCGGCTGGGGAAATATTTGTACGCCAGATAAGATAATGGAATCATAATTACCTATAATGGTTTGTTTTTCCAATGTGATTATATGTGACGGCTCATTTACGTTGACGGCTCAGTTACTTGAGGTAATCGCACAAGTTTCTCGAAGGCTATTAGTAATTTGTAAACTCGTATTTAAGTGATGTTGTAGAGTCAATTTCACGTATCATGTAAAACAATCGCATGATAACGCTTTTGCATATTTTCCCCGTCAAGTGAAGCATGTACATCAGTGGCTTGTTACTTCGCTTACAAGTTGTTATAACGCGGTTGTAAACACGCGTGACGGCGTGATATCACGTCATCGCGCACGCGAGCCCGCGATGACTCCCTACTCGTCCCTGGAACAATAAATCTGCCATCCCACTCACCCGACCACTCGCAACTTAAAAATATCCTTGATTGAACACGCGTCTTGATTTTTCATTAGGTAAATGTTGAAATGTTATCGCTGTTTTAATAACTTGCTGTACTCTAATTGAGCTCCTGGTTGTGTTGCGAGTTGAGTTGTTTGTTTCTTGGTTTTTGCAGTTTAGGGTTTCATAGCTAAATGCAAAGTGGGAACCCTTATAATGTCGGCATGTGGCTATGTTTGCCTCCTAAAAGCTACGGAAAGTAATATTTGGCGTTTCATTCAAAAGTTATATTAATTTCAGTAGGTACGTTCAAAGACTATTAAGTGAAGCAAATATGAATGGGTGGCGGTGACCATTTCGTCAGGTGTCCAGGCAGCTCGTTTACTGAACATTACCATAAAAAATAATACTTTAGACATCTTATGCCTTCTCTATTTATAAACCGTCCGTTTAATAATAGTCGATTTCTCAGAATGTTGCAGAAATACAAGTACGACAAGATAAAGAAAATATAGGGTCCAATGAATTTTATTGTGTCGTGCTATCAATCTAGTAGGTGCATGCATTAACACCTCATACAGAAGTCAATATTTATGTGTTCGCCGAGTTGCGTGCAGAGGCTGCGTGCGGCGGGCACATTCGCGTCCGTGCCACATCGCCACCCTAATTAATATAAGATCTCAATTAAATTGCGACACATAACGAGGAGCGGAATTTTTGTACGCACACATACAATATATAAATTGCACCCGACGAGTCAGAATGTGTTCGACTAGCTGACAAATGTAAGGCGAAAAAAAGTTCGCACGAATGCTGTACTCGTACCCACCAAAAACATTTAACATTGTAATGGGGGCCAAGTTTGGTACAAGTTTCACGCGGATTTTCCCGTTTTGTTGACAAAAAATCTAAAGAGGTGCCTTTAGGAGTTTTTGAGGGAAATACGACATTCTTTATCATTAGCTTTTAAAAAAGTGATATAAGGTAGGTAATTGGGTATTTTTGAAGTAGAGGCGATATAATTATAATAGGTAATGAAATAATAAATTTCAAGAAGTGAAAATATTTAGTTGAAACTAAGATTTGTGACCTAGTGTATAGAACTCCAACAAAAAAAATTCAAGCTTGTAATGTTATAAAAAGTAATGTTATAAAAAGGTTGTCTATAAGTTTAGGTGTATTTACTCTCTACATGTATCCTCCATGTCGCATAAAAAGGTTATGAAAACCCTTATAAGTGTAGTAAATCAATACCCTCCTATCATAAGAGCAATAAAATACTATGACATCAGGTAATGATATCTATTTAACACAAGTAACCATCCACGCATCGCTTCGAGAATCATTTATGTAGTAAAGTTTGGGTGTCATACCCGCAACCCGCATAACATCATTGATAGGTACCTTATCTACGCATAATTACTTCCATATTATCGCTATTTAGTAATGTTTAATTAATAACAGGTCTAAGCCTAGATTAAAACAAGAGCACAGATAGACAAAAAACACACAATTTATCTCAAGGCTCTATTTCATTATGATTATGATTGATAATGAGTAGGGAGGTTTATAATTAATCGCTTATTTCAAGAAACGACTTTATACCATACGAGTATCTGACGTTATCAACTTAAAGGATGTTACATAAATTATGTAAAAAGCATCAACGTATAACCAGTGTACCTATCTCTAAAGTTCGGAACAGAAAAATAAAAACGCATTAATTTCCAAGTCCGCTTAATTGACAACGGTTTATTATGACTAAACAAATAAAGTATTCTGAGTCGGGGTTATAAATGGCCACTTTTCCCTTTAATGGTCCCAAAGTTACTATATTCGGGATATAAGGTCTTGACCAAGTTTTGAATCGTAATATTTTGGGTTCAGATTACCGGCACCGATAACGCGTCATCTCACCTCGAGACAGGGCCGGACTCTGACTTGCTATAATAAATATAATTTTGTATCATATTTTGTTCGTAATATTTATAACAACTAAAAAAATAGAGAATAAAAATAAATGTTAAATACATAATACCTTTAGGTTTTACTTACTTTTTAAGATAAAATAGTAACTTTGCTAAACGTAGCATTGCATTGGAATGCAGCATTCCATTGGTACTCGTACCAGAATTTTTAAGTCATATAAGTAATTCCATAGATTACCAAACTCAATTATATTCAAACTCACCAATATAGCCTTTTCATATTAGCACAAGTTAAACATATCGGACGGAGAAATAATGTTGTCAAGAATATTATAATATTATAGTTAGTCAAGTCCGGCCCTGTGGCGGCCATGGTAAGGCCACACGCGGTCAGGCTAGAGGGGGGACGGGGAGGGGGGAGCGGTTTCATTCATGTTGTTAGATCGGACCGCTCATAACTTAACTTCTAATTTATTCCTTTCCACTCCCAATCCAGTTTCGATGCAGCATGCAGCCTCCTTCGTAACACCTCGAAAATCCGTAATTATGCATAATTTAAGAGAATACTTAAATTTATCTCTATTAACCGCCCCTGACCGAGCGTAGAAATGTAATGATAGTTATACAAAGTAGATTTTAACTTTGGATTTATTCAATGTTTATTGGTTGACGATGGTTTTATAGGCGATGGTTTGTTTTCTTTTCATGTCGGTGTATTAAACATGTCTTAATTTTTTTCATAGCAATATACCTATAAAATAAGCGAAGTAGGTAGAGTTAAACTTTAAGAATGAACAATTCATGTTATTCTTTTTTATTTTCTTTCATTCATCTAGGATAGTAAAAAGGCTTCATGACCATCCCTACTATAACTTGTAGACGAACCGCCTACAGTTTCTTAAAATATCGAATTTCATTCCAATCATCAATCGAAATAGTGTGCCGAGAGTTCAATGTTGAATCAAAGTTTTTTCCTCCAATGTTTATGTTTGTCTTTAATTTTTACTCCTTCACCGGTGTCCATTTAATATTGGACACGGCCCGTGTTAACGATCACTATATAAAATAAAATAAAATTTTATTTCAACGCGCTGCTTTTTGTATTCAACACATCGTTGGTTTTACTTTTTATTAATCACGCTTTTGAAACAAAATATTACTCTTTCATTATAAATGATTTCTTTAGTTTAGGTTATAATGAATGGTTATAATGTTACGAATTTGAAAAGTAATCATTATCGCTATGTAACGATAATATTAATCGTAACTTAATGAGATATTATTAGTATGCAAACATTCGTATACAGTAATTTAATTTTACTTTGCGTTGAACATAGTTATGTACCTACTCGTAGATAACTTTTGAATTTAAGCGTGTCTATTAAAAAATAGTTGAGAGTTGTTATCATGTTTTCAAACGCATATTAAATGTAAATTGGTTGAAGACTTGCACCGTGAACCAGTACAAAATGAAGCAGTGACAAAGGTCGAAAAGATTTGCGCGCGGTATCTGTGGGGTGCAGGCATTCATGTAGGCCGAGATAGGCCGCCGCCGCCGCGACCGCCATCGCGCCGCGCCGACATCTACACGCATTAAATATATCCATTTAATGATTACAATTTCTCGTTATAATTTATTTAGGACGAAGCATAACAAGTTTTCGAATCCAATATGTCGCCCATAAAGATGCTGCCCGAGGGTTGGACTCCGAACCTGTTAATTCGATAACGAGCTTTTGTCCCGATCCGATGGCGGCCGAATCGCTCCTCCATTCAGCGCCATAAGAATTAAAACTGGTCGCAACATCTCGGTCTACACTGATCTTTTAGAAACCACTCAAATCGACCTCGCGAGAAGCTAAAGGGTTTCACGGACGGGATCCGAACGAAAATGAAATATTTCTTCTACGGAATAAATTAAAGTCCATAATCCAATTCCGGCCGAGTCGCTGCGAGAGCTCATCTTATTGAGCCCTTAGAAGGGAACGGGTAGATCGAGATCGGGCGGAGAGTGTGAATGAGAGCATTACGACGAAGGAGGGATGCGGCGGGCGCGGAGAGCGGAGAGTCTATTGCCGTTGTTGGATAATTCTTTATTCTTTATGAATATGTGAGCTCGTTATCTCTGGGCTGACGTGGCTCGAGACATTCGCGCGTGTGGTGGTGTGCGTGAGAGCAGCACACAGCCACGAGCGTCGTGTAGTTGCAGTCCGCACTCGCTAGTGACGGCACTAAATAATACATAGGAATCGACAGGCTCGTCTGCAAAGAGCGGCGGGTACACGACCGGATCAACATACGGCATCGACGGCAGATTGAACGATAGTTCCCGAGGAACTGGTTATCGTTATGGGGCGACTGGCGGATGAAATTTATTGGCAGCGCGCTGGAGAAATGTAGCGAGCGGAAGGGACTTGCGATTTTAATTAGGTAATGAATGTCGATGTCGATCTGCATATCGGTTTAGCAGCCTAGATTTATCAGTTCGTTCGTTGTCTGCGTTGAAAAGGTAGTTAAATTTCAAAATCCAACAAATTTATGCACAACACGCTCAATTCATTCCCCCGCGATGTAAGACCAAAGATCAAAATATCATATCTTAAATTACCTTCAAATTTCGTAAACACTGATTTAATTTACGTCAGTTCAGAGTACCTACTTCAGAGAAACGTTAACCTCAATGTTATTTTCAATTTGTTGTTCGCTACTTAATTTATAAAAATAATATAACTGATGCTTTAGACGGTCCATTTCTCTTCAGAATTGACGTTTTTCAGTGGCGGTTGGTTTTTAACGTTTTAATTAGGGGCGCACATTACGGCACGCCATCACGTTCGCCCCTCGCTCCGCGGCTCACATTTTTGTATATTTCCGTCTATTTGGGGAAATTTTTATTTTTCGACAAATGTGTGCTATTTTTGAGTCGCGTGCAGCCGGCACCGTCTCGATGCTAAATCTCTGTGGGAAACTCGTCTTACCATGAATTGTGTATTTACGATTTAGTTATTATTTTGATTGCTCTGCGCGTTGGATTACGGTACTTATTGGTACCTACTTATTTGTGTCTATAGTAATGTGTTGGCAAGTCGTGTACTCGTTTATAGCCTAATAAAAGTTTGCACGTTAATTAACAAGATAATCTTTGAAGCCTCTGAGTCCAAAGTAACTAATACCTAAATATGTGAATAAATTGTATTAGAAGACGTAGGTAGTCATCAATAGTCAAAATATAAAAAATAATAAACAAATATACCTAAATTATAAAAGACATTCATTTCATGTAGTAGACCATTAATGGTTTAAGTCCTTTAAATGTTTATCATACCTACTACACTAAACATCCATTAGTTTATATAGATTTATAAATCCTATGTTTCGGGTTCCTTATAAGTAACTACCTAGTTATCCAAAGTATCAGTCCAGATTGGAACTTGTAAACTCTATTCTTCAAAGTCCGAGTGCATTGTATGACCGTAAAAAACAATTAAAAGACTAAAACAGTTACTTTACTAATGGTAATTACTGACGCCAGTATATTTTATCTATCTGTATATTAAACAAAAGTTTAGTTTGTTAATTTTATCTCCATAAGTAATGCTACTGCTTCCTACAGTTTATGAATGTAATTTGTATGTCATTGACAAAAGGAAACGAATGGTTTGATAGATAGTGTCGATGAGTGAGGCCTTCCTTCTGGTTCGTAAAAAACGTTACGATCTTTCAATAGCTAACATGTCAGCATTGTCAGCAGTTGAGGTTAAATTTTGAATTGTTTTGGTATTTAAAACACTATAGTTATGCGGCTTTACAAAGATGTTTGATGACGGTGATAAATTGTTTGGTAAACATTATTTATTATACACATTATTCACCCGATTTACTCTACACAGTTTTTAATTATATTATCATTTATTTACTTATTTCTGTTAATTTGATTATTTTTTTCTAAAATGCTTCCTTCTAAACTCTAGCGTGCAAAATAACATTAATAAATACTGAATTTTAATGCGCACGCACACTGCTTACAGTTTAAATTTATGTGTTATGTTTAAAATAGTAAGTATTCAGACATGTAGAAATATTTTTAACTAGGGAGTCTTATTATATTAGGTATAAGATTGACATACTTGAAATTTCTATAAACTTATTCGCAACAATAAATACACAACAAAATCTTGTCCTCACAATCAAGTCCAAGGTCACTCAGTCATAATGTGGTCGTTAACGTGACATAATATGTTATTAATAATCCTAAATCGATCTATTCAACGATAACGGTATCTTAATGGTAATGATCAGTATATCGAAAATGGCAATAAGTTTGAGGCGAGATATACAGAAATAGAATTCACCTATACTATCGCTGGCTACAGTATGTGGACGTTGAGAGATAGAAGATACCGTGACGCGCCTCAGCTATGTCGGGAGCGTCGCGTCACGTCATTTGTCGTCGTTAGCGATGACGCACGACGCCGCTGACCCTTGCTCTAACCCACGCCATCACTCTTACATCACACGACAATCATGCCCATTCTAATACCACCATTATATTCTACCGTATACTTAATCTACATATTATTATCCACAAACTATTATAACACAAAAATTTAATTTCGGACGCTAATAAATTATGTCTACCAACTTTTATAAATATCAAAAATGAAGAACAGCAATGCTCCATAAGAAATAATTTCTTAACGTCAACATTTGTTTTACGGCAGGTGACGAGAATTGAACTGTACATTTACAAATAGCTTTCTTTTCGCAGAATAATAAGTCACGAGAAATTTTGCAAAAACCTTTTTTTAACCACCCACAATGAAACGGAACGTGCACAAATGACATAAATCTATATTTGTGTAATGATCTTGTATTGAGGCCACGACTTCCATTCACCGAGTATTTTTCTAAGGGAGATTTATGGCGATATGCAACGAAACAATCGATCCGTTTTGACTTATGATGGGCACGGACCGAGGTTTCACTGACTACCCTTTTAGAGCCTTGAAACAAACCCTTTGAGAAACGGGGTAATAAAATTTTATTATTATATTTGCAATACCCGAAAACGAGTTCGTTGTGCACCCTACCGTTCTTTGCTACGAATACCAATTAGTCATGACTATGTTGGTTGGTAGAACCATAGTTTTTTTTTTATATTTATATAGGCACGGGCAAAAAATTGACAGTTTTAAAATGTAGATTTATGGCTTGACCCGTAAGTAGTAAACTTTTTGTTTTGGTTATCTTGAGATGATAATAAAATGTTAACACTGACGACATTGTTTGTGCGTTGTCCACCCTCAGACGAGATGAAGCTTGACAGTGATAGGTGCGTCTAATAAATAATGCTCATAAAAATATCTAATGCCGGCAAAGTTAAATTATAGTAAACTCAGTATTGTATGAACTTTGTCACAGTACAGTGCGCTAAGTAAAAGACTTAGACATGTTTACAAGGTTTAGTGGTTTTGGGTTGCATACTGCGGTGGGGTGCACAGCGCGTTACACGTCAGGCACGCGTCTTTAGACATTTGATATGACATTATACTATTTCTGTTGTGAAGCGGGATGCACCGGGATGCGGCGAGATGCGCTCGGCTGCATGCAAATGGTGCGTGGAGATGTGTGTCGTAGACTCACTCATACTCCCCTACCACCCTCGTTACGCATACAGAAAGACGTAGAGATCATTTCAAACTAAAGTAAAACGTTTTTATCCAAAGTTTTTAATCTTATGTATAATGTATACAGACGTTTATAGACCTATTGAAATTAATGATACTTACATATTTTTGGTCTTAATATTACGGTAATTTACTTCTATTATAGATAAACAAACAAGTTTACCGCTACTTAATTCTGTAGGTACCTACCGCACTGGGTGTGACGGCCTTGGCCCTGGGAAAGCGCGGCGATATCCACTTGTTAACTTGTTGCCTGTCGTTACCATACAATAATGATTATGAGTATTCGAAACATTCGAAATTTAAATTTATATTAAAGATAAAAAATTATTTAAATGACCAAATCAACTCCACAGATTTTTATAGTCTTTCTGCTTAGCAAAATTAAAAATTTAATTTTCTGCTTTAGGTAAACGACATGTTTCCTTTAATATTTCGTTTTTCAATTTCACGTGTTGCTTTTAGACCCATTATGAAGTAGTTCAAACTCGGTAAATCTGCCGTCATGAGGTCGTCATTGTCTACCGGCTGTGGTTTCTACAGAATAGCAAAATACAATACGTAAATTGTTTTTTGCATACAACGCTCATGTGTTTCAGTGAAAGTGATATTTTAGAGAACACAGCCACCCTGACAAACAACTCATCATCTTTGTTATGCTAATGCGTTAAATTTTACAGCGTTTCTGTTAAAGGGCTGGCAAACTCATTGTTACACTTTAGAAGCATGTAAACGTTCTAAGAATTCGGAAAGTATTTATTCTGTAATAAAAATAGTTTATTTTTGGGCAATGTCGGAAGAATCAAAAGGTAAGTGAGTATTTATTGTTATTGTTAGATGGCAATACGCAAGGTCGGCGGCGGGCGGTCGCCGGTTCGCGCGGTAGCGTCTTCGTCCGTCTAATGAGCAAGCGTGTTCGCCTCAATTACACACGGCAGTCTTATTCACTGGCAATTTATTTCATTTTTGCCTGTGATCGCGCCTTATTGAGAGCCTTTTTATCTTATTGCCTTCGTGGGTCTATAATACACGTTCTGTTACTTGCAAATGAGATGCCCCGGGAACGTGTTGGGTTGGCTCGGTCATGACGTAGTTAAAAATAATTAACATTTTTGTTTCACATACCTTTTTCTATCAGCTGCTGCTTTAGAATTGAAAAGAATGAACGTTCGATGAAAATATTTGATGGTTCGCATACACACGTGCATAGATTTTTTCGTACGTGTTTTTTATAATCAGTCTATAAATCAAAGTCTACGTACATGTTGAATCAAATCTGACATTAATGTTCTGACGAGTTATGGCTTATCGAGGATATGAAGACATTTGCCAAGGCAGTAGTGTTATGAGTTGAAGCTTCATTACAATAATAACAATTTCTGAGCCGTTGCCAAATGGATGTCCGGAGCTACAAGACAGAAAGAGTTTCAAAATATTATGAAAAATGTTTGAAAATTTCGAGAATTTGTAGGTGGTCTTAAAAGTTTATTAAAATTACTGGGTAAGTCATATTTTACTTTGGAGGATACTGTATACTAAATATTGTACCTATATCTACAAAATATGTTTAAGTAGGTAGGTATATAAGCAAATCATAAAAATATAAGTCGGTAGACACTTAATAGTTTTACGCGCTATGTGGCCAAAACAATCGACATCCTCGACTTTTATAAATGTATCGATTAACTCGATTGAAAATATAGTCGAAGTCTGTTTAAGGAATCAGATCGACTGTTTCGAAGCCTTTTAATGACTGTAGATTATAAAAACCCCTTATTTATTAATGTGCATGTAGTTATTAATTCCAGTCATTAAGGCATTTTTTCAATACAGTTTAAAGAAAAGTTTTAACAACAAAGTTGCTTTGTTCTACCGCGCTGAACTTGGGCATTGCGCAAGTAAGAACTGAAATAACTTTGTGATAATGACCCTTTAATTTAAAATATTTCTTCTTCATCAGGTACTTACTTGATAACTTATGTATCTGACATACGAATTAACTCAGTAAAAAGAATCAATAAGTATAAGCTAAATAAAGAATCAATGTAATTGCATTTTTTAAGGAAAATGTCAAGAGGTAATCCATAACTGTAAGTCCCAGTTATATTTATAAAGATCTGTTGAGTGTATCTATTCAATATTGGCCTTTCTGGTACACTTTCTTAAGTTTGGGATAATACTAAATGTTAGTCACATAAGTTATCGCTTTTATGTGGACCATTAATAACTAACTGATTAAATCAATGATGGTATTCTTATATATAATAAAACGTTTGATAAGATAACTATTACTTAATATAATTCGCTATTAAAAAGTCAATGCAGACTATTGGATATAATTAGTTATTTGCTGTGGTCTCACAATAATACAAAAAACAAATAATTATGTGACGACGTAATTTTTGCTTGTTTTTGTAACATTTTATTACATTTGGAACACAAGGGTAAAATCGTAAATTAAATGAAAGATCCATCAGTTCGGGAAGGAGTAAATCAAGGCGGACGGATTGCCCCTAATAAAAATTATAAGAGGCACAATGGCTCGAATGTGAGTCGGGACCGTCAGGAGCTGTAAAATCTTGCTATGTTTGTTTATGGTGCACTAAAATATGTTATAAACTAGATAAGTATAATCTAAATAAAGCTGCGTATAATTAGTATCATAATATTTATTTTTCAGTTTGTTCCTCTCGGGCGCTGGAGGGACTACGAGAATCGATGTTCTATAGAATGTTGTTTCGTATTTACTTTTGTTCGTTATTAAGTATTTCTGGAGTTTGTGTTCTATCGTGATTTGTTTTAAGCTGATTGTTATCAATAGTGTGATGACCTTCAAGTGTCTAAAATTTACTTAGAGAGACCGCCTAGATCTACAAACGAGACAGACTTAAATCATAAGTCATAAATAATACTTACTTAAAAGCTAACAATCATTTTCAAAATCCTACACGTATCTAATTCTCACGTCAATTTCTCGTAACTGTTACATTATCTAATGACTTATCCAGACATTGTAAATTGATAGATTGTAGGTACGCCTATACGTGACATTGTTTCTTAAATTAAACGTTTGATAATAATATAGGCAGAGAAGAGACATGCGGCAGTATTTCTTTGTTCGCCCAGCCAATGGAGCTCGCCCGACTTTGACGTTATGCCCGGACTTTTTGTGATGCTCTTATTATATTTTTTGGTGGCATTTTTTGGATGATCTTATTTGTTGGCTCAATACCTGGTCGTAAATCTGTTGAGGACGAAGAATACGCAGGTGTGCTAACCCTTTCAAGTATTATATATATTTTCTTCTATACATATCTATATCTACATGAATGTAATGAAATTGTATTTGAAAATAGTACAGTAAATACTTACTTACCCTATACTTGGATTCCTTCGTAAACAGTATTGTATGAGATATTATAAACACCCTTGTTCCGAAGTTGTCACAATATTCTTATATTTGTTGTGAACCGAGAATCAAACTCGGGATCTACCACTTGTGCGGGTTCCAAATGTCTTCCTGGATGTTCTGCTTGTTTGATTGTTTCGAATTTTAAATTTTTGTTGTTGTGTAGTTTGAGAGTTTTGTTTTAATTCTAAAATTAAAAACCGGTTGTAACTAAATTATTAGTTTAGTTTATTTTCGTAACTATTTATTTAAGGTTATTCTAGCTAAATATGATATCTTTTTGTTTTCCTTACAATTTTAATTTAACTTGGTATTTAAAGTATGCCCCATTTATTACTAACATTCAGAAATGTAAATGAACGCTTTCGACTTACTCGTTTACGTGAGAATATTTGTATTTATTTTATTTATGGAGAGAGGAACGCGAGGGCGATGTGTTTATGTATCTTTAGATTTAAATACGACTTTCAGTTACTCTGGCATCCATTAGTTAATATTAGTTATGAATTTAATTCTAACTAAGAAGTGCAAGATATCGTACAAGATAAGAACGCACAAAAATTTTCTTTCTATAGTTAGTAATAAAAACTAGTATTACTATAGTTTAGTAAAGTATATTTGTTTTTGACCGGGAAATTATATTAACAACCGACAAAGGCGATTTGCGGTTCCATAAAATTTTAATAGCTCCATAATAATTAACCTAATTCGTAAAGGTAGAGATTTCATGTTCTAGTTATGGTAATAAATTATATCATAAAGATGTCTACATTACGTGAATATATTTAACTTAAAGTGACATAGGTTTAAAATTAATAATTATTTATTAAATAGTAAACCGTAGAAGATGGTATTATGTCCTTATTTTGCTACAGAATTAAGAAAGTTTAGTTGAAGCAAAAACCCGTTTTTTGTCGATGCTATTGCCTTCATAACTGACTTTTTTTTATTTTAATAGTTTTCAAAATTTGATTTCCTTGGGTTTTGTTTCAAAATCTGAAATTGAAACGTTTTCTCTGAAATGTATAACAAGGCAGGTGTTGTAGCGGAACGCAACAACAGATGTATTCTCTTGTCAATTTTATTTGCATGAATTTCCAATTGTAATAGGTACATGGCTCGTATTGTAATTTATATATTTCTAATTATATATTTTTTCTTTCAGGTATTTACAAAGTTTTATATAAAGGTAAGCAATCGTATTATTATCAATAGGAACCTAATTTCCATAGAGTATCTTACAATTATATAGGTTGATATGTTAATTAGAGAGAGATTATATTATTTTCGTATTGCAAAATTACCTTTATCAGTACTTGTCTATCTACATTGTTGCGATATTTTGACCTTTTAATGGTTAAACTCACGAATTAAAATAAATTATGAAGAATTTACATTTAGGTACTTGTGTACACTGGATCCTTTGACACATTCCTTTGAATGAAGTCATTAAAACCGAGCTAAATAACGGCTTTATAAGATGTTTTTCTGATGTCAACTTTAAAATTTAATGCGGTGAGTTATTGTTAGTACATTCGTGACGATTACATGCGCGCTAACGAATTTATGTCCCACTTGTCTTTCGCCCTCACTGCGACCATCATAATGTCTGAAATCAGTATTTTCGGTTCTTTATTGGATTTCAAAAGGACTGTGAAAGTGGATTTGGTGAAGCTTATAAAGTGTAATAAGAAAAGTGGTACCTTTATAATTGTTTATGGGACGATGTCGCAAATGCTTCGATGCCACTTTAATTTTCTTTATTAAAATATGCACGTTTATAATTTTGGTCTCTGCATTTAGCAAATAAAATAAAAAGATTCGAAATATATTAAAAAAATGGTTTCGTAAAATTTACTAATACCTACATTAATATGTTGTGAGAAATTACCTAAACATTCACAAGTAATTGATAAACTTTGTTTGTTATAGCTGAATTTTCTAATATATAGAGATCTGAAGTGCGTATATCAACGGCCGAGTCGAACTCGCCTGCTCCTCCGTAAAACACAAATATTATCGTTTAGAAGGCCGTTCTGAGTCGAACTTATTTTTCCGACTGCCGACAGTTATTTCATATAAATTAATGGCGCAAGTCGTCACGACGCAGACGCTGCCTTCTATTTATAAACTGACGAATGAGACGCGGCGAGCGCACGCGCACGCGTCTCGTCATATTCCAATTACAAGTCGCTGTCATCATCTCCGCGTACCTATCACGTACCGTTTTCCTATTTCAAGTAAACTACATCTGATTCCGGATATTTTTACGCGGCGTAGATAGTTCATCGCTCCCATTTCGCGGCGAGATGTAGGCCAGTCTCGGCGAGTGCGAATGAAATGAGAGTTTTTCATACCCGCGTGTGGTTGGCGATGCAAGGAATAAAATTATGAATTATGATATTACGGATGTCGGCGAGAGTCTCTGTTTCGCTTGAGAAATCGGCAGACGAGGGAACGAGACGCAAAGCGGCGCGCCGCGTCGCGCCGACGTCGAAAGGGTTATTATATATGAATTATGATGACGCCGGTTCTCCGTCGGCGGTAATATCGTTATGAATATGCTGCGTTCCCCTCTCTCATTGGTGGAAAGCACATCCGCCTCGGTTGGTGCGGGAACGCCTCCGGTGGTCTTTTTTTAATCCTTTATTGACATTCAGATATGCACATTGTGAGTGCCGATGCACAAACTGTAATATTTTGCTTGCTACGCAGATAAGTCGAGCAAACGAGCGTTCGCATCGAGCATTTGGGATGCAAATACAGCAGACTGTCGTATGTAAACGAACTTATGCTACTCATGCGGTATAGGCGACCGCTATGAGACCCACTCAGACGTTTCCTGCATTATATCAATTTGCATTTCAGCAGGTATCCCTACAATTACATACCCCCGGCATTGTCCATTTATACGACTGTTTATTAATCTGTTACATAGAGGAATTTAACAATTCGTTTTATTCGAATCCTTGTTCAATTAATTTCTTATAAGTTTGGTTAAATAAAGTTCAAATTGGTTTTTCCTTTCTTATACGATTCAATCCTACTAATGCGTGCGTAGAAATCTATTGTATCACGATTGTAAATTCTTAATAGTAATGTAAACACAATCGCTGGTACTTCGTGAGTAAAAGCTGTTACTTACCGTCTATTAGTTGTACTAGGTACTAATAGCAGTACCTAACCTAGTAGTCAAATGGTATTGTACTGATTGATTTGAGGATAACGCTGTGTACCTGCTATGAAGTACACAAATGTTTCCGTGAGCTGGGTTAAGTGGGTTGCGTGGCCCAGTGCGTGGAGCGACGTGGCATTCACCTTGTTGGCTGTCCGCCAGCATCGCCGCGGCTGCGCTTTCGCTCTGTATCATCTGTTGACAACATTTCTTCGCTATCACCATTACGCGCGATTTTATTGTTTTAACAATACAATGTTACTCGCCCGTTATAGTACGACTGATATCTCATAATACAAGAAAGATGTTATAGGACCAATCGTTTAAATACATTATAACCCTTACAAACACGGTAGGCTCAAAAATTTTTTGCTACTAGCGTTTCAGTTTCAAGTCTTTGATGTTGGTTTTCATTGCACCATGAGATCATATCCAAAATCTTTAGGCAAGAGGTCTTTCACCACGTAGATGGTACCTACCAGCAGATAATCTAGATATCCAAGCAGATTAAGTCCAGTTATTGGAATCCCTGTCACCCGAAACAAGACCTAATTATCAGCCGGCACCCGAATATTTCTAAAATGAAACACGTCAAACATTATGTTATACATTTCTTCATTCTTTGAGGGACTAATCTAGGCAGAGTAGGATTATGCAAAAAGAGATATTTTGTTGTAAGCTACACCAATATCCAGCGAAGGGAAGCGTTAAGACGTCTGATTGTGCCATATAAAGGAGCTTACTAAGTGAGACCTTAAGCTTTATAGAATAGCTCGCTAGATGATTCTATCACTATTTAATGTTAAATGACTACGGGCTACGAGTATATGTTAGGTAGCTTAATAAATAGCTGTAGGGTTATGATTTTCATTAAGCCTTTGGTAAATGCAACTTAACGATCGTAATTAGTACTTGAACGTGTTATAATATTGCTCGGACCAAAAAATGTAAGTAATAGATTAATTCTTCGGAACAAAAAAATTTAGCCATTTTTTTCTTTTTTTGTTACGATTTGACGTACCTACAGGTACCGGGAACGTTATTTTTTGATAAGTACCTTGTTCTGATGACTCAGTCTATATATTTTTGCGTCTGTGTGTTATTGATAAAAACGTAGGTATTAAAGTTAATTAGGTATGACATAATTTTTTCAAGAGTTAAGTCTAATTTAGGTAGGTACTTACCTGTTTATCATATCTAGCTTATTTACGTTAGATTAATGTACCTTTCGGTAAGGGCAACTTCGGTATTAACAATTACACAAACTAAAGTACCTACTGAATTATTTATTAGACTTACAAAGTTTTTAAACTAATTGGGGTGGGTATGCTCTCCAAGGAAGGATATTACCTACCTATATTGTTTCTGAATGAATTCTTAATGTGAGCGGGCGATAATTACAAATGGGAAACAGTAAATACTTATTAGATGCTCCGGCATATAAAAACCAAACGCAACCACCGTGACCAATATAATGCTCAGTTGGTTGCGCAATCTTAATTTGATAATGGATACCATCACTAATTTAACCAGACACGCCTATTTGTTCGTGTAAGATTACAAAAAAACTTTTATTGCGATGTATGTATTCATTACAACACCGGAACGGGCACACAAGATTTAATAAAGCGATTTCTGAGCGGCCACAGAATGCCGCTATGACCGAAGCCTTTTCTTCTGAGAAAACTGGGAATTTGTCAAAATTAAAATACAAAGGCCTCGCGAGTATAAGACTGGTAATTAATAAACGCATTGCGGGAAAATAATTGGCTATTGTTTTGAGCCGA
The DNA here is from genome assembly GCA_001278395.1 of Lerema accius. Classification (NCBI taxonomy): domain Eukaryota; kingdom Metazoa; phylum Arthropoda; class Insecta; order Lepidoptera; family Hesperiidae; genus Lerema; species Lerema accius. Next base: position 296,239 of record LGAG01000899.1, on the reverse strand, counting down.
CGGCAAAGGCGAAGAGCCTTTGAGCGCGTGTTGCCTCACCTCCGATATCAACGATGAAATTTATAAGGAAACGTCCATCGAAAAATAAAAATATATTTTGGCATATAAGGAGATGAGTTTTTATGTAATATACTTCTTAATTTAATTGCTGTATTACGTCACAAATATTAATCCAGATAGTATTGGAAATAATAGAGTTCATATTAACTTTTTGCGATTTTATTAGCTTTTTTGTTTTAGTTAAAAATCTTATTAGAAAATAACTGATACTCTATAACTTTACCTCTACATAGGTGTCCTATAAATTCTTATAGATATTTTATACTACTTATATCGTATATCCTTAGTAAATAGTCGAAAAAAGTGTTTCGCATTGTATTGCAGGCGTCCTTATTGTTTTCACGACCTGAATTCGGCAATTTTCTGAGCGCGCTTATAATCCTCATCTTTATACAATATCATTGGCAATGATAATATAACTTAACTTATCGAACAGTTCAATGTATCTCACCGTAGCCCGAAGTGTCTGTAAGGCGATACTCGAACAAGTCGTATCAACGAAGGAGGCGGTGGCGGCCTTGTCAGACGGCACCTATGGCGGTCGGAGCTCGCAAATCTGTCATGTTTAGGCCTGTACTAGGATTGTGTGACCAATACTCAGTGTCCGGTTTATTCTCAATACAGATAAAGCTGTGTGAATAATTTTAATATTGTTCGCGGTTATTGTATCGGGTTATATCAGTGCTATGACGATTCAATGGTGTAGGTAAAATTGGTGTTAGTGGTAGAAGTTTAAGTGTCCGCAAATGGAACCAAGGTAGGTAGGTAGGTTTTAATTTTTTTAAACATTTAGAAGCAAAATGCAGGCCACGAAACTCTCTATGGGGAGTCCTAGGCGTATTCCACAATACTACTCCAGCATGAATAAGTGCTTATCTATAGGTTTTCAAAGGAAAGAGTAAACTTCCAAAATTTTCTTTTCTTAATAACAAACTTAATTGTTGCTTACCTCTAAGTTATAATTAGAATAATTATGAATTACGTATATTTTTACTGTATTGGGATTGAATTATTACCTACCTTTTTACCTCTGTATTGGGATTGAACTAAAATAAATACGTTCAAGATACAATTTAGATGATATTGACGATTTCGTTCATAAAATTTAATAGTTGTATAGCAGCACACTAGTATGCAGGATTATTATTACATAAATAGTAGTACATATGTCTATATACAACTACGTTGTGTATATGTATTGCTTTGTCTGTCGAGGTGTCTCGGATTGCAATAATCTATCGACACTACTACACGGCTGCACCACATTCAATACATTGCAAGTGCTATCTTGCATACTATCGCCATATTGGACTTTGCTGTAAAATCAATATAGATGGGCGAGACACTTCAATTGATCTTACTAAGAAATAACAATGGGAATAGAGCGAGCTTGTTATTAAGTGATCTTATTGGGTTTGTTCTGATATCGATAACAAGTACGAGTTATATTAAAATGATATGTTTTTTTTACTTACGATAGATAATTAAATGGAAACGTTATCCTAGTGAGAATGGGAAGCTATCATCCACTTACAAAAGCACATATTTAAAACCAACAATATGAAGTCAAACTGCTACTAGGAAAAAATCGATTTCTATCGTAGAAATAAACTTGAACACTATTTCGATGTTTTTGTACCTATTAACAGAATTAAAGTATGAAGAATGAAATCATTAAGAATTTGACCGAAAAATTATTTAGATATCAGAGTTACAAGAGTTCGTAATTAAAAGCATTAGCCATTACAATAGCAATCAAATCATCAATAAGAAAAAATAAACACAGGCAATTAAATATCTCGATAAAGTGGATGATACTTCGACGACAAAAAATGTGATTGCCTAAACGGACTTGCATAATTAGCCGGCCAGATTTGTAAGGGTAAACAAAAACATAATTATGATTAATTTCACGGACCATTAAGTATGTGGTACTCCTCTAAATGGAGGTACTTTTTAGCCAACATTCAGTTTACGCAAGTATTTGAAAGTAATATTGATAGCGATTAAGTATCGGGTTAGAATTCCTTGAAGGTATGAAGAACATCATTTTTATCCGTAGTACGATATGGTGAACAATTATTTTTAACTAG
>LGAG01000899.1:263140-293865 GCA_001278395.1 Lerema accius | reverse complement strand
TAATGAGTTCCAAATACAACCTAAAACATAGATGAGATATGCTTATGTCATGTTTCCAGTACACGTGCAAAAGCCATCAAGTGTGATCTAAATATCTCTTGTTGTAAAAAAGGTCTCTCTTGTGGAGTGTATGGACACCAATTTTAGTATATAAACCAAAGTGACGATAGTTAAAAACATAAAATAATACTTGAACTTATAATACCTAAAGAAAAAAAAACAGTAATTGTGAATGAGTGCTTATTTATTTATTTAAGTTGTACCTACTCTATATCTTTTAGTTCACAGTGGAAAGTCAACACAATTCGATATAGGAATAGTACATATATTATATATACGAAGGTTTACTATAATTTAGGCTTTCCTTTTCATCAAAGATAAGTAAGCAGATAATTTTATGCGGTAAGTGTTCGGAACGACTCAACTAGGGCGATGTTCTGTCGGAAGTTAGCAAATTATCACTGGCTCGTAAAATTAACGCTTCTTATCGATCCAGAAATAATTTTAGAATAAAGGTTTGAACACGACTTTGTACATTTCTGTGTTATTACAAAGATCAAAATCGAGTGACGGGCCCAGACGTCCCTGCTAAACTTATTTAAAACGCAACAAAATGTTTTCAATTTTATTGCTGATTTTATGTTGAATTCTTTAAACACTGTGCGTGTGTATTCCGTGTTGCTGAAGGTGCACACATTAGATTTGAACTCGGTACAGTAAGCGATAGTCTTCTTTAGTGTAATGGAGTAGGGTTAAAAATTGTGAATGTTGAGGAGAGAATCTGAAATTTGCCTGCTGGAAGTGGTAGTTCCAAGATAAGATCTCACGATGCCGCAATAAAAAGCGCTCGTAGCTCGTCCGTTGTGTAATGTGCATTCAAATTGCATTGTGCGAGAACTAATTCGCTTTAGGCCGATTCGCACGTTACGATAAACACATGTTTCGATTTAAGGTCGCCCGGTGGTAACGCCTCGTAGACGGTCCAGTTAACATTACTTTCAAAGATGGTCTATCGGTTATATTTCTTTAATTTTGTCAGCCGAGGAAAATAAAATAGGTACCTAAATTGCCTTGTACACTGCGGAAATATCAATTATTTAATTTCTCGTATTTATAAATCTACTGCCATACGATTCTGACAAAATTAAGGAAAATGTAGGTAACACTATTTAATTTTCAATTATTTACGTATCTAATTTCTAGTGAAAGTCGGAGTCTCTACTATTTCGAATAAGATAGTTTAGCATCTTAGTGTGAGAGAAATTTTCCTCAATAGTTTACCTTACTCAAATGAATGTCATGCGAACGTTCCTAAGGAGGCACTTGAGGAGAGACAAACGCTGTATGCGAGATAAGAGTATGACAAAAGCTATTGTTCTGTAGACCAATTACTCGTAGCTCGCGAATTACCTAAGCCTCATAATATAAATTAACCGACGGCAAACAGCGGAAAGATTTCTCTAGTTATACGCCAACACAACAATTATTCGTAAATCACTTTACTATATGTTGAAATTTACGAGAACCAGCACGCCGAGGCGCCGACCCGCACTTTAACGTTGCAGCGCCTGCAAGCCATTTAGCACTAATAGCTCTACGAAGTAAGGTCTAATTTCTGGTAAGATCAACCCTGTTGTTAGAGAACACGAAATTCTGTAGCAAAAGAGAATATGCATGGCGATTTCGTGATGAATATTCATTTCCTACGGGGCATGAAATTTATTGTGTTTTACATTTATATTCAACTCAGCTGTCTTATGTAACGGTAGCGCCGCGGGATTAGCGAATTGTGAACGTTCATACTATGTCTGTGTACAAAACGCTTTTCCTTTGTGTGCGGTTGAAATACCCATTTATTAAAATTAACAACATTAATCTCGTTTCGTTTAACTCGGTTACCTTTTTATTCTCTTTTATTTATTATGAAGATTATTTCGAGACGTTGCTTAGTGAGTGGTTAAGAAATACCTGCTTAGGTATTCATTTATTATCACGCGGATGGGTCGAAGCGTACTCGTGTGAAGCGGATGAATATAAAATAGCGTTCAAATTGGGCGCAGGGCACTAGCTCAAATTATTTGACATTTGGAATAAAATTTGGGGCGTAGTTAGTCATCGCTAGTCGAACTCTTCGATCGACACACTTGGCACCTGTCGAATATTTAGCGCATAAATCCATAGCAACCGCTCGATCAAGTCTCGGCTTGACGGATTCTGAGCTATATTTAATCAACGCGACACGAAACGCCGTCACATTGTTCTCTCGATTGGATTGTAGATAGTGGCTATCTAATGAAAGATATTTTCTTCACTAAGCTTCATGTTTTCAGACATCTTCCCTTATCATATTTTCATACATACGCAAATACCTCTTTCATATTTTTACCCACGACGTAACGGAGATTGTATCTGCGTTGAAGATGCTGTGTGTTATTTTGTTTATGCAGACGAATGTTGCCATTTATCTCTAAATCTATTGGACCGATTTAGATACGAGCTTTTTAGTAGAGGATATGTGATCCAATGCCGATTGTTCCTAGATAAGTGTCAATGTGCTAACTCACCGGGGGCGCAATAGTATCTAGCATATTGAAATAAACTTTCCCATTTATATATCTACACCGGTTACAGGGAGTTAGATCTTATTTCTGTAAAGAATTGATGATAGATCAGCAAGGGTCATTTATATTATTTTCATCTGCCGTGAGTTTCTTAAAAATTTAAATTTTGTTTTAATAAATTAAATCCGATATTATTAAAACGATAGATTTCGAAACGGAAATTTCGATGTTCTATTAAAATTACCTGTTAATTTACGGGGTAATTTCAGTAACAAACATCTAATCCAATACTGGGATTTATTGGAAATTTTACCGCAGACCGAGCGACCGAGCGACCGGCGACCGGTCGGCAGGTCGACGCGTCGTGCGGCGTGTGATTGCAGCGGCCGCGTCAAACAATTGATTAGTCGCATAAACTCGGTTTGGCGCGCTAACGATGCATCATCCAGGCTGATAATTAAATTGTAAATTAGCTAAGCCGACGCCACCTCGCTGCCAGCGCTGCTGCGGTCCCGTGAACGACCGCAGCGCCCGTGGTTTGCTCTTTGCTACTTTCATACAAACTTACCGATGTTATGTCATTTAGCTAACGAGACATTTACTCGTATGGTTTTGAGCTTCATCCAAAAAACTGTAAGCACGAATTGGTGCTACGCTACGAGAACGAACGTCCGTAGGTGCAGAATAAAATACGTACGAGTGGCACGTATTGGACAAACCTCGTTCGTACTGATTGCGAAAAATTCAATCTTGTTTCATGGAAATTTAATTTAACATACAAAATGAAAAGCTGCCCTCGTACGATATGAATCGATGGCGGCCGACTGACTGCTCGCCTGTGTTTGTGGACGCGATAGTGCTTTGTGTGCATATTGTAATCAATTGTCGAATTGCATCAATTTGAACTTTCAGTTTGCAATTTTGACGTGAATTCATTAATTTGTTAGGACAGAAGCAGTGAATTCGTAATGCGCATTCGTTTTATCGTTGTTTGGATATGAGCATACGTTCGCTGTGTAGAGTAAACATTTTGTTTTTTAAAGCCTTCTCGCTATTTTTAATCAAGCTCGTTACTCTGTGACATGTTTGAGTTTCTACTACTGAATATTAATTTACGTTATTTAGATTGATTTGCATGAACATTTCCGCTCATCAATATGAACTAGCATCTGCCAGAATAGCTTAACTAGGATTAAGCTCTAGTGTTTTCTAATCATCATCACTGAAGCTGAATGCAAAACTGATAATCTTCTATTGCCTTAGTTCACAGTGAAGTGAGTGTCATATTAAATTGCACGTTGGATGGTGTAAATGTTTTAGATTGAAATGACTTGTTGTCAAGGTGGTCGTTTTCTCATCCGCTTTCGAATCCCAGGTCATGCCGAGGCACATACCTGCTCCGCCCGTTGCGCTGCGTCGCACATAAAGTATATTTATAGCGGTTCGACGCACCTATCGCGAGGAGAATTCGCGTGCCGATGCCTTGTCAATAATTGTTAATAGATATTTCAGAAGACAATGCAATCGGCTAAGTATAGCGCTCGTGACTAACGTCCCGTCTGTCGCGGCGGCGGCTACACGCATGCTCCACTGTGTTAATCTTATTATGCTCGCAAAATTTATTTCTCATGGAAGTTCTTTGACAGATAATATTCGAAAATACCGCCTGTAAGATATAATTAAATACCTTTTTTCAGCAGAATAAGCAGCTCTAAATACGTTAACAGCATGGCTCGAAAGGTGCAGCGTATTTTTAGATAAATTTAAAGATTTTGACATAAAGATAACAATGGACGTAGGGAATAGGGATAGCTCAAGTAGCGTTAGAAAAAATTCCGCAGTGAGCCCATATGTTGGCAGGCGTCGGAAGTCGTAACTCACAGTTATGATGCGAACGACACCAGTTTCATAAACATTGTTTTTCTGCGTTTCGCCCCTAATATTTATATTTATCAATCCATCTATGCATTTATTTATAGTACGAAATAGCGAGCATTTGAGGGTGCCCAAGGGGCGCGCTGTCATTAGGATTTATTGTGTTCTTGGGCCATCGTGTGGATCCCGATTGTTCTAATCTTAAGTAGGATTTTTAGAAGGCAGCTGACCATAATGAATGGGCCATGAACCTAATTTACTATGCTTATAATTTTTTTAGACGAATCGATAAGTAGGCAATTCTTCTATTAAGCACTTCTGTTATAATCAGAGAGGTAAAGTCGATCCACCCCGCTGGCAAGTTTGTATTGGTAAACTTTGATTACTTTATTGACAGAGGCTTTATAGTACAGCATGTTGATTTAAAGGATATGGGCAAATTCCGGTTTGCGTGAACATTAATTTACAATTTCGGAAGTTTTGCAAAAAAACTGTTATTAGTAGACAATCTGTACAGTGACCTTTTTCACGGATGCTATAAAGGCGTATAATTAGGCGTGTTCATCCTAGCCAAGATTCTTTAGAAATGTGTCCCCTATGGAGAATGTTCTATTTTTTTTTATTTATTCTGTCATTGAAATAGATTTGTAACAAAAAATCTTGAAGCATTAAATTAATCAGTGAGTACTTTTACTAGTTTTTATTTTGGTAGCAACTGTGAGTTGGTGTTATTTTTAGAAGTTCGCACACATGGCTACACTGCTGTAGCACGCGAGTTCCAAAGCTTATTTTAATAGATCGCTAGGTAATCGTTACTTTGATGTAGATGGAATAAATTACTATGTGTGAAAACGTAACCGGTAAAACCATAACTTTAACATAACGTTACTTAAATATAAGGATCTTATATTCTCTGGCATATTATCTGCTTATAAATAAATAATATATCTTTGATAAGTAAATATTTTCCAATAAATTCAATTTTGATAAAAAAACCTGCTAAGTTTATAATGCTTGTATAACTTGTATAACTCTGACTTAAAATCGCTGCTATTGATTACACCTCCTTTTTAATGTGAATATGACAGATTGTAAATTCATACTTAAATTACCATGATATAAACAAGAAACTTTTGTAAGTTCATAAAAATAAATTATATAGGTAGGTATACAGTCAAATCGCAGGTTTAATAGGTGCGCGTGCGACTATCGATCCCAAGCGACCTTCGGGTCAATAAACTTTGCACTTAATCATTTTATATGCAAACAAAATTGAGTTTAAAATTGAATTAGCTAAATTTAATTTAATAGGGTGTGGCTGGTACTTGCATGACATATAAATTGATACATTAAAGATCCGTGTCTGTCTATTAATTGAGGTACATTAAACTTGTATTTATAGAATGAAATATACAAAATTTAATAGAATAATACGTAAATGATTTAAAATACAAACAGAATTTAGTGAACATAAACTAATCGACTTCGCAAATACTGGTTGATTTGTTTTTAAATTAATCAATAAATAGTTTTATGAATAGGCACTCAGTTTATTTATTTTGTACCAATAATTATGAATTTTCTGTACCAAAAATAATTTAATGTAGCTTTTTTCCATTTACCTGTTGATAATATGTAATTTATTTTTGGATATTATTAAGTCCAATAGAATTTAATAATTACTATGGGGGTATTCAATTCGCAAGGGAATTAACAAATGGGGCATTTAGAAGCGCTATATTTATCTCACCACAAACAAACCTCCGGAAACGCAAAATTGTAGGTGTCAAAAATTCTATTTGACTCGTGCCGGGGCTAACTGTATACGAGCAAACTATCGACTGATTTATCGTTTTGATACTTGGTTAATATCTCAAAGATAGGAAACTTTTAAAGGTAATAATAAGTTGACGTTATAGACTAATATCGTTAATTCGTTACTGAAAAGACTATCGCGCTAGAGCAGCTAAGTCATGGAACATGGACTGAAAATATTAGGAGTCTAATTAGTAATCGTTAGTTTTAGGTCCGCTTAAATTAAAGCCAACTATAATATGATATTCTATTGTTAAATATGTACATTAAAGTATGCAATAAAAATATTTATTTCAAATTATCTACAGTAAAAAATATGTACCTAGTCGAAACTACGTAAAGTTTAAATCACGTGTCAATCAATAGAGGATCAAGAAAATTAGTCCACGATGTTATACAGGCGCAGTCTTCTCAATACTTGACATATTTATGTACACAGTAGGTGCGTTTTTCGGGGACATATGGCGCAGCAATTTATGAAGCCATGGGCCCATTACCATTTTAAATATTATTTTTAGGGAATTTCGTGTCAGATCTCACTCGTCGGTTGGCCGTATATTAAGAGATGTGATCCCCTGATTAAGTCGCCCTGATATTTGTGAAGCGGGCGACTTCACAACATTCTGTTAATTAAACTTAGTGTGAGATACTGTTTAACATTGTGGCAAATGGATGAATTTGAATACTGAATGTACATTATCCGTACCGCTTATAAATCAGAGCAGTGTGTTTAGTGCTATATGTTTATTCAGGAGGTAATATATTGTTCTCGAAATAAATCAAGTTATAAACGGTAATTACTGTAAAATAAAAAAATATTGAAACTGTTATGATAATACGTACCATGGAACCCCATTGATTACACATTTAAAACCGCCTGTTAAGGAACTGTAATGTTTGCCGGCATTGGTTGGAACTACGGCGATTAATAGCTAACGAGAAGGACCATGAACGATGCAGTTGTGAACACATCAACAAACAAAGCCGGGTCAACCACGCCGTTAAACTTTAAACGGAAGTCTTCGACATGTGCACCATCCTTCGATTTGTCAATAACATCGGCGCGTGCGCAGACCTGCTGTCTCATTGAAACTGAAAACTTTAAGGTATAATAAACCTTATGGCTTATGTATTAAACATTATTTTAGCTGGTAAATTATGGTTTACTCGCTGATTACTAGTTCGGAAATAAAGGGCTTACATATATACCAATAGTTACGTATGCTGTGGCTAAGCAAGCAAATTTTCTATAGGCGCAAAGATGATTGTAAAATCTTGTAATTCTTTCTTCACCTTTTTTCACTAGGACACAGATTATAGTTTTTAATCATCCCGAGCGTGAACATGAACTGGACTGCGTTTGTCTTTGCTTTCAATATTATTTATGTTCATACCACAATATAAACATACGCTAATAAAATTTGTTTAATGTGATACAAACTTTTTTTTCTCCTCAACCATACATAGGTTCCACCTAGTAAGTAATATGATTGAGAACTAGCTAAAAAACTGTCAGATTAAAAAAACATGATTTATTTCCCTCTCGTAAATAAAATTTTTACAACTATATTTTTTATTAATCTCCGCCAATCAAATGTAATTTATATATTAAGCGACAAATCGATACGTCATAGCACTTATATATTTTTTGTCAGTTTCAATCAATTGTTTCTTAATAGACATTCAATACTTCCAATTTACTGTATAGTACTAAGCCTCCATTGTTATCCGGCCGATATAGGAAGTGCTATGTTGATATTCGAAAAAAGTATGACATTCATATTTTTATAAGCGTCGTGATTTCAATAAGAAGTTCGAAACGTTTCAATAGAGGTACAGATACAATTTTTTTACACTCCGGTCGTTAGCGAAAGAGCAGATTTTAAATACCTACATTTGAAGCGAAGTGTGACCAATATTCTTTTGTAATAATTGTATGAAGTGAATTAGTTCACAGTTGACTGGAGGTAACATTCGGATGGTAAAAAATATGTTTATTCTAAATTTGATCCGAAAAAAGTTATAAACTTTTACTATTTTTTGGCAGATTTGAAATTCAGCCTAATTAGCTAGTGCCCTAGATATGCCTTTGACATGATACTTGTGTACACAGACACCTATCTTTCATTATTCAAGAAAGCAAAACATATTATAAAAGTTGTAATTAAAATAAGCTCTTGTAAGTATCTGATTTGTTTTAAGTTAAAATTAAAGAAACCTATTTAAACCATGAATACAGAATGATAGTAAAACTAGTAAAATAAATAATGTTCAAGACGCCATTTAAATGGCTTCATGTTTTTGCGGGCGGCACTTTCATTTTTGTGTATGGATTGATCGATCTTCTCTAAAGTAGTTTAAGCTCATGAAAAGTATTGTAATGACGCAATTTGAGTTGTAGGTTTTTGCTTACTATTTTCCTTGTAACAGAAACTGATATAAAATTAAGTGCACAATATAGTTGTAAAAATGTATCTTTTTGACGACTTAATTTCAAGCAGAACTGACTTTAACCGAATTTATTTAATGCTTTGTTTTTGTTACTTAGATAATCCAAAAGTACCTAAATTATGAAAGTTAGTATGAAGTTGAGTTTTTGTCAATAAACAGTTCATTTTGGCAGCTCATTCTACTAATTAATGAATGTAGGGAGCATTATAATATTAAAATTGTACCTACTTACGTAGACACATAAATAAAATTAAAATTGAAACTAATATTGAGAACTTTATAGGCAACTCTTCAGTGTATAGGTGTCCACCCATGATTTCATTCATCGAAGCAAGTGATGATTAGTTTCTAATAAGCACGTAACTTTTTTCAAAATTGAGGAGGACCTTGCCTGGTTTGAACTCAAGAACTTTTGTTCAGTAGACCAACATGCAACCCACCAAATTATCACTATGCCAATCAATGGCAAAAACCCCAGATTAATTTTCAGATGCATAACACCGCATTACCAATAACACAAATGGACGAGAATTTAATAATATGCCATTTGACATAAAAAACTAGTTTTATTTATTCCGACCACATTTTGCAGTTAACAGGATAGTTCTGTACCTAGTCTGTATTGAAGCTGACCACATCACAGCCACAACGCAAGCACCAATAATATGGTACTCTGTTGCTTCTATGTGGTGTGGTGAATAGCACGTCCAGTATAAAGTAGACCTTCTGTTTTGATGTCTTAGTGCAGCTAATAATGCTCTTAATTTGACTGAACCAGAAGGAGTGTAATGTTTTCGGTCGTATGTACGCACATTTCTCTGGCATTCTTTGCAGCCCAAACGGCTCAATAGATTTCACCATAATATGAGGTCTCATTTGATGCATATTTTTATAACGGTGCCCATCTCAAAATACAATTTTTAGCAGTCAGTTTTTTTCTATTAATGAGTACTAGTTAAGCGAGGAACTAGACGCCTTGACTATTGTTTAACCAATTATAAACATAATAACATTTTACTGTATTGCAATAAAGTGACTCTACACTTTGCTTTTAAAGACACGGATGCTAAACTAGATTGTCAATAGTTAGCACTAACGAGGCGTTGTATCTCAGGTTTATGGTTAAATTTTCAGTGCTTTAGCATGAATCCACCAATTGCTTAATTTAGTACTAAATTCGCACACTTGGTGCCTGGTTATTGTGTCTGTTTACCTACTCGAGTTTATGACAGTACCTGTACCTAGATTATATGTTCACCCACTTAATTGTCGAAACGTCGTAAAAATAATCCCATGAACATTCGTAACAGCAACATATAGACATTTTACGACTCAATATAATCGTAATCTAGGTTAATTGAATCCAAATAGGCACTAAACAGACCTTACATGTTACAAATGCTATCGAAAATGAGTAAATTACTGCAATTTATATCGCGGCATCCAATCGTGAGCAATCGATGGCAGTAAATGAAATTCGTCAATGATTGTACTGAACGTATAATAAACAGACACAATATCAAACGGAAATATCGGGTTCGTCATCGCCATTATATTCATAAGTACAATAAAGGTCATAGTGTTTATGTTGCCCGAGGAAGTTGATTAGGTGTGTACAGGTGCAGTTGTGAAACGTTAATCTTTATCTGTATAAAAACATAGCATACGTGTGTTTGTCACTAAACTCCTATTAAACGGCTGGACGAATTTTTAAAACCATTTTGTGGTGTATTTAAGAGAGACCGAGTATGGTTTAGAGCCACAACTCAAACCGATAGGTGCTGTTTTCAAGGCAGCTAAATTATTAGATTTATCAAAATGCCATTCCAAAAGCTGCCCAATATGATGAGCATTAAAGATTCCATGTCCATGAGCAAAAATGAAATCTGATCCTGCTTGGTTCTGTTACATGTGAATGATCTTGCATCCTCAATAAATAAAACAAACAAATTGCCTCGATCTAAAGAAAAGTGTACAGCACAAATCAAAGGAAATATAAATGGTGTCCATAGGCGAGTATGCGGCAATCCCTCACACAAGTGGGTAAGACGAGTTGAATTTTTAATGTTACACTCAGACCGCTGCAAACCGTAACAGTTTTCTTGTCGTTGGTGGAGTGGAGATGTGAAATAAATTTTGCAGAGTGGCCCCATCTTTTCGTTTGACATTAATATTTAATGTGAACACGGTATAAGTTCTTCATACTTTGCGTTTCTAATACTATTTGAGAACAAAGTATCAATTTGTACGCTGAAAACCACATCCATTAAGGGATATGGAAGTACGTCGAAAAATTCGACCTTCTTCTTAGTACTCAGAACTTCATTAAACATAAAGAGAATTAAACAAAGAATCAATGACAAAAATTACTATTGCTCACCTTGAAACAGAATTGACTTCCTTGTAGCTGATAATAATGACAAGACTAAAACAATAATGTACTTGTTTATTACGTGATAGTCGAAGGTCGTTGTAATACACGAAATAACTTGGTATGATTCATCATGTCGCATAATTACAGTGCCTAATGAAACAATGTGCCCTCGCCATCAATAGCGTTTAGGTTAATAATGCCTGCTGGATTTGAATAATGTGTTTCATTTGTACTTTTTACACATATTTCAAAGTTACGCTTTAATTTATAATGCGTTTTTCATAATTCATTTTGGCTATGAACTATCTGAAATCCAGCCGACAAATCGGAGACTAAAGTTATGAGAAACAGTACATTGGAATGTAAACGAGAAAACTGAATCGCCGAGTTGTATGACAAGTTGGTCAAAAAGTATATTTTTAGTTTTGCTAGAAGACGAACATCTTTCAATTTGGTTTCGGCTTTTTGGTAGAGCCTCACAAATCTTCTTAAAGTCGTGTTAGAAGCAATCGAAATAGTGACAGTAATCGATTATAAAACATTCACCGGAGACATTGATCGTAATAAAAGATTCGATTATGTTTTAGCATTGAAGGCATAACTGAATAAACAGTTTCTTTTTGGGAATACCAGCGGAAACTTTGATTGCTTAGTTATATTTTTATAGATGTTTACAAACGGAATGAATGTTACGAAATTGTTTGCAAACGTTTTGTATTAACTATTCGTTTCCGTAATTCTGATCATCTGTTCAATAAAAAATGAATCGAATCATAGAGCTATGGTCAATCTGTATGAACAGTCAACTGTGACCGCTTCCTCGATAGATCTTTATTTCTTCTTGGATAATTTGTTTTTACATAGAATGTGACGGTTTCTTATAGTTTTTTGGTCAACTCTAGGCTGCGTCATGGTTTTTTTGGCGTATGCGCTGTGAAGGCGCACCTGTCCACGGCCGGGATGAAAGCATGGAGTTTTAATAATTATTAACGATCTCTTTTTGTACTACTGAATATTGCGATTGGGAAGTAGATCACCTCGTTGATTACGAGAGTCTTTTTGTTATAGTTTTTAAGGTTTAGCCAACCGGCGGACCGTGGCGACATTTTTTGAATCCGTTATTTATGTTGGACCAGTTTTTCAAAACATTAATTCTAAGAAAGTTTGTCATAATATCAGCATATTCAAAGTTGTTGGTTCCAACCATATCTAAATCGTAAAAGTAGAATTTCTTATAATTCCAAACTGACTGATTGCATTCCATTATGATTTTTTCTGAGTATCGTGATTCCGGATTTGATCTAGGTCAGTCTATCTCATCTGTTTCCGTAAATTGGGATTATCCAAAGCATTGTTTTGGCTGAATGATTTCGCTCTATTGTAAATGTTATCCACGGAATTTTTACTACAACAACTGTTGCGAAATGAATCTTAATGCACTTTTGACCTTAATATATTAATTTAAGATCAAATTTAATGGGAATTTAACGATCGTTTTCCGGGTGCTTTAATGGACTTTATATTTGAATTGCTAATATTTTCTTAGTGATGATTGAAAAGTCAACGGTTTTGTTAATACTAATTGCATACTATAAGGTTACAAAGTTGATTTTTATGTCAATAAAGATAAGAGGAGATATTTATTAATAAATATTTTTATGACGATGGCTACCACACCTTACAGTTAATTTAAATGAGAAAACTATTAGATTTTATTAAACAAGGTGGCTTAACGGGACATCCAACTTACTTGTACATCTATTCTATTTGATGTTCTGTCACCGGTAGCAGTTAACACGTGCTGTGTATACGATAATTTTTCAGTATAATCTGTCAAACTTATCCCACGTGTCAAGGGTGGACAACGGTACGAGACATCCATATTACCTGGAGATGAATCATATCCGAATGTCAAAAGCTTCTTAAGACGGAGCCATACAAAAATAGTTTCTAAATATTAAATGATATTGCATGATATCCTTCAAATTCCCTATTGATACTTGTTACTTTTTAGAAAATAAACAAAACATTGATTCATTTTCAAAAGGTCTTACATGCTATGTGCATCACATTCATTTTCAACCTTGCTACTTCACATTTAGGTCGTCTTTCGAACGAAAATTTTAATCTGAACATCAACAACGGAAGGAACAGCTCAGTGTGTGGCTGCACATTTGTGTTATTAAATGATTTATGGAGGTGAGCTGCTGGGAGTGAAGGGTTGTGAATGATTTTAACAGTTAAGCTCATCTCAGTTGGGTGTGATTTCGCGTGTATAGCTCAGTTGTTAATCATGCACGGTAGTCGTGTGTTGATCTCGGTGTAATTGAGTTAACTGACGCACTGATGACTTATTTGACAGAGTGAGTCGTTTGTTTAACTATTCCCTGCCGGTAAAATTATGTTATGTTCCTCGTAATGGATCACGTCAAAATGTTTATTATGCATTTAGATAACGTTAATTTTAATATTTTTAATGATGTTTGAGGGGCTTGTAGATATTAGATATATTACGGAGATAAGACATACCACTGTACAGATTGTAATCTATCTAGCTTGTAGAAATAGTATCTACATACCAGCTGGTAATAACGCCGAATATTGCGTTGAGAGGACCATTTTCACACCTGCCAATTCTTTTATGTAAACACGACAGGTTAGCAACATCGTAAGGAATATTCGTAAAGTTATTTGATACATTAATCTAAGTATAACTACCAGTTTCATGCCGGCATTCAGTTATTGATCGCACATACATTGCGGGTGCATTATTTTTCCGGATGGAGATATCAAATTGATAAGTGAGGCACATTCGCAGCGGGCGGCGGGCGGCGGCGAGGCATTATGAAATTGGCCGTACGTTAGACGCCGTTACTTCCGATAAAATATGACCTACTGCGCTGATCATATCTAGTATCGACCAATGACTTCGTTTAAAGAATAGTACGAATGGTTACTATATCATTGTAAGGCAGTTTTATTACTGAACCAAATATTATTTTAGGTAAAAACTGGTCTATTTATGAAATAGCTATAAGCTGATTAGTCCTATATTTTCTTTAATATGTCATGGAAATACTAGCTGCTTAAATCACAAAACCTTCTAAATATTCGATCGAAACTATGTTCTCAGTATTTCCTTCATATTATTATCTATATTTTATAATAGCCGATAACCTATTAATAGGCTGCCTCATTAGCAGAAGTTTTGATACATATTATTTTAAACAAGTATGGAAATTTGAATATTGGATTGTGTAAGTATAATAAACATATCATATGTAAAATAAATGATATAATATTATGCGGATCGTGTGAAATACTCTGACATATATAACGATAAACTTCTCAGCATAACGTCATTTTCATGTTATTTTTGTTATAAATAACGTTTTATGGGCATCGTAAAATTATATTTGTCAACATTCAATGGCTTATTGGTTTCGTTTTTGTTTTATCTCAAGGAATATATTAATAAGAAGTCATGCCAGGAAACCAAATATTTTCGAACATTATAAAGTCCATCAGTGTCCTCATATCCTGCGCTGTTTGGCCCTTTTTAAAAACCTATAATAATAGGTAGTTTGAAACAGGTTTTTCATGGTGCTAATAGACTTATAAGCTATTTATAGGCAAGTCAGTTTATTTTTAGGGTATTCGTAAATCGTTTTAGTTAGATGACAAGCATTAACTAGTATAATATTGTACCTTACAAATTTATCACTGTGATATCTTGCAATATTACTCGTATGAATGTAAAATCTATTCAATCTAAGTATATTTATAATCTCTATTTATTATCTGAATTGTAACGACCGATACCTATTTGTTATCTGATTGCATGACTTATGCAAGTTGTTCTGCATGTCTAGACCGCATATCTGGTATCTGAGATCTAATACTAAGAGTGTAAGATAGATATGTAACAACAGGTTGACAATTATAACTTAGCTAGTATTCTAATATACGTGTGTTTAAAATCACAAATGAAGCAATAAATTGAGTATGTTCATATTATTACATTATGTAGGTGTATCGTGTTCACTACCCCAATACAATACCCTATCACATTAATAAAATATTAATAGGTTAATCGAGACGAATCTAATGACACTTCGTAATTTTCAAACCCGCCAAGTTATTAAGGTTGGAGAGCGAGCCAATGAAATAGACAAACATACATACCCTCTAAAACACTAGCCTTCTTATAGCGTAGTCGGGTAAAAAGAAGACATTGCAAAATCTAATCCCACGTATATTTTTCATCGCATGAACCAATATTGCGCGGTACTGAAGCGTAATGAATAAGCTCCAATTCAGGAGCGGGTTCCGTATCTCACTACATTTGATGTGCACTACATCGCGGGGGCAGAGGGAGTCGGCGTAACCAGAGATTTATGATCTCATAATGCGCCGTTCCTCGCCCACCAAACATTTAGACGTATTGATTTCATTTCGGCATACATTTTTAAATAGCTATACTCGAGTACGCTTCTAGCGTTTGATCAGGTGATGCAGTAGTAAGCATGCGTAACGCAATCAAATTTTGTGTTAAATATTCATTGTAGTTTGATATTTATTCTTTTTAAAGGTCGATCGCAACATTCGCAACATTACATAATAAGTAATTTTTTATCTTATCGTGTTCATGAAATAGTATATATACGTTTCGGCAGTGTTAGTATCTGAGCGAATAAAAACCACATACTAGTATTCGTTAGGAACAATATCTCTAGAATAATTGATAGTAACCACGTCTGTTAAAGTTATTTAAAAAAAATCGTTAATTGTGGATTAACTGTACCGTTTTGGGTAATGAAAAATAATGATAGATATGGATACGTAGGTAACCTTACTCACACATTTGGTATGGATCTTTATAACGACGTATTGTTCGGAATGACTATAGAGATAGCGACCATTGATTATTATAGAGGTAGAAGATAATGGTAAGTTAATGGAATACATGAATAGGTAACTGAATTTTCACCGAAAAAGGCTCAACAGTAAAGACCTACGATAATTGTCATTTTTAATCAACGACTACAATAAGGAACCAGTTCTTCTATGTTTTCATCGAAAAAGTTATTAAAGAGTATAGTCCTATTTTCTACACTACGAGTATCTTAAATATTTTTAAAATTCATACTTTATAGCCAATGTCTAAAAATTCAACGACTTTTTGTTAAACAACTTTACAAACCACCCAAACTATTTTCATATACCCGTATATATGTACCTATATAAAATGCTGTAACAAAGTTATATGTTGATATGTAGCGCCCGCACAGGTGCCAATGACTCCAAACCGTTTTGTCTCGGGTCCAGTCAGAGCTATCGCGAGTAACTAAAAAGGTGTCGTTAGTAATGGTTTTTGAAACATCATAAAGATGTCACGTGAGCTGTTACCTGATTGTGGCTATCAGGGTAGTGTAATAGAGCGCGTGGCATGCCCAGTACCGTGTGACTACAAATCAAACGTCAGTGACAGTTCTATGGTCACGGTTTTTGAATACGAAAGCATGTGGTTTTTTTTCAATTATTCGGTCAGTCTTTCATAATTATGCCCACTACTATAGCTTTGGGCTGTGTGTGTGTTTTTTTTAATTATAGGCAAGCACCAAACATTTTGCGAGTATCTCAAAAAAGCACCAAAGTTGTCGTCTTGGTGAATGTTTGGTGACGACATTTTTAGACGGTGATTGTATACCTATTTAGTGTATTACTGGTCGCTGATGTTAACGTATGTAAGCACCATGTGATTTTGATTGTATGTTAGTATGATTTTTGTATAACTCAAAATGTAATACTTCAGAATCTCTACCTTACTTGCTGACCCTACTTTCTTTTAATCACTTCATAAGTCACTAGTCCAGCTTTGTTACCCTTATCTCGTAATTTTTGATGGCCAGCGGTCACTTAACACTTCAAATTGTTTCGGATACTTTATTTATTTTAATGGCGCCTTAAAGAGCATTCCACTAATCAGCCCGAGTGCATTGTCCAATGAATATAACATGATATAAAGTAATTGACGTTGAAAAACAAATAATGTTTTACTTCAATCGATACCCGTATTTCTCGTTAATGATATTTTTTGTTTATTTATAGGCAGTAGGTAATCAATCAATAGCGCTTGATTGGATCAAAAGTAAATGATCGGAATTATAAAGTTAATCATTATCGTCTTCCATGATCGTTATAAGTCATCATTTTAATTCACAATAGTTTTTTCTGTTTTGTAATTTGAATTACTTTCACGAGATACACTGAAATATACCTATAACCCCATTTGTTTTAGAATGCAGCAGGTAATATCAATAGTTTTACTATAAATTACGATGAAAGTTAGCATCGTAACAATCGTAATAACAGAATATCGATCGCGATAAGTCCTTTATACACTATCCTTCCTATTTGTATAGCAGAACATGACAAACGACGCACAGCAAAAGCGACCGTGTGTCGGTTTGGCAACCAACAAAGTGCATTTTGTAGGACTTTATAGAACCACTAACACTCGTTTTGTTACCTGCACAATGCAAGCACGGAATGTGCGTAAAAGTCTTTACCCAGACCCCTATAGTATTAATATTTATGCTTGATTTGCTACTGACATCAGTAGGCGGAAATTTTAATTTATGCGCTTAAGATTGTTTGTTTTTATGAGATCAGTACTTTTTGTATTTACGACGAAAAAACCCTATTTCATTCGGTCGCGGAAGTCTACAATCGTTCTCAATAACGATATTTAATTGAATGACGAATATTTGATAAGATAGGTTTTTAGTATGAATTATCAGTCTGAGTTTACTCTAGTCTTATATACTTAAAAATTGGGAAAGAAACATTATTATTACAGTATTATTACTGTCATTATTATTTTAAATTGATCTTAATTCAATCGCCATTACAGCAAAATGACTTAAACCACAAGCATACCTACTGTAGAAAAGAAGCAAAAAATTAGTTATCATAAGAAAATCCAATTATTTTTTTGTTGACAGACACAAAGCTGCCGTGTCTGCTACTTACTTAATTTAATTAATATTTCTTATTAAATTTTTGTTAATTGACTCAATGTCTGGAACTGATAACATTATGCTCATAGCGATTGGCTACGCTTGTACGCTTGAAAAATTCTAATTTAGGAACAGTGACTCGGCACAATCCTGCAGCAATCTTGTTACGGATTTCGTGAAATTAACTAAAACCATTTATCTCTTGCATGATTTTCGATATTTTATTGATTTGCTGCAACCACTGCGTATAATTATCACATCCTGCGCTTCTGAATAGAAAGTAGACGAGCTGTCGATTCTAATTTTGTCAGGCTTGTTTCTACGTTTCTTAATTTATTTTTGTTTGGCTTATAATGAAGCGTTGGCGATAACAATATCGATTGTTCGTGAATCAAACGGAAGTTGAAATTTGAACCCTGGCATGCGATGCTCCGACCGTGACTGAACCCACAAATGGTTTAAAGTCGACGACTTACATTCGTTTTTTTTGATATTGTCATTGTATATTTCTATTGTTACCACAAACTCTCTATAGTTAGTTGTGGTTAGCACTTGTTCTATTGAAAATATGTCTAGTTCAATCCGTAAGTTAGTTCTCGTATAATAGATAGGTAAGTATTTACACTTTTGATTCTATATTAAAGTTTCTTTTGATAAACACTATTCGTCGTAAAACCTACAAAGTTTAACAGAAGAAATCTCTCGCAGTAGAATAAAATAACTTCACTCGACGGTAACTATTAGACGATACTAAGAGCTTCACTGTCTTCAACACATCTCGATATGTAGAAAAATAAGAGGAGAACAAGCGTGTCGTACAACAGTTATCTAGATCTGAGCATTCTGAGAACAGAGGGCTCTGCTACCAAATATCATGACTACCGTCTTACAAATGAGAAAATTTCGCTCTAATTATTTATGAATGTGTTATCGTCATATCTCGGGAGCTCACGACCCGGCGTCTGTGCGCACGACACGAGCAAAACCGTAGGTAATTAGCAAATGTGCCTTTCTTTGTTCTCTTGGCACGTTTTGCATTGGTTTCCAATCTATCGGCGAATATACCGAGATAGGTAGGAGCGCGACAGGGGCGATGGATCGTTAATAAACCTCCATTACTTTCATTAAGGCTATCTGCGGACAGTGGTCGTATCGCGACGTCGGCCGTCATGCCATCGACACATAACAAAATTAAACGCGATGACGATATCGAAGGCCGCGCATCGCGCGCTTGCCGCTATCCGCGGGCTCACTTAATTGCGAAATACGAATAAATGTCGATAATACGTTTTAATCGTTACAGCTCCGAGCGACGAGCTCGAGCTCGACATCATTCTCTGTAATCCTAAATCTTGTTATGGAAATGACTGGAATACCTAAGCATCTATAATAAATTACGTTTCAGATTATCGTATGATCCAATCGTAAATTAAGACAAGATACATAATTAAGGCGAATAAATAAAATGGTTGGCATTTCGACGGGAGCACGTTCGATTTTGCCTTGCGATATACTCATTATCCATTTTGAGCTATCAGACCCCTTTAATAAAGTGTAGTTTGATTCGTTACATTTAATTGCGATTCAATCGCCAACAATATTGAAGGAGGCAGAAGAGTGCGGAGGCGGGACGGGGCTCTGAATGTCACGACAAGATTTTTAATTACGGCGAAGATATCATCTAAGAACTGCACTCCCTGCTATAAGTTCGCGACACGTCGTGAAATTACAATTCAATAATTATTTCTGGAGAGTATTATAACTAAATATAGCTAGGGATTTTAAAAGTTTTGTTATAAGGAGGAGGAATAACAGGAGTTAATTGTCAAAAAGTGTATCGGTAATGTAAGGTGCGATGTCCCGGGGTAGGCGGACGGGAGCGCAAGACAAACGTGTTGTGTCGATGTCGAATATGATCCGGGATTTATTTTCGTTCTTCTAATGCGTCCGCGGTGTCGCCCGGAGAACAATTAAAAATACAAAAATCGAAACATTTGTTACAGACGTTCATTGTCTCCGTTATTAATAAATTCATTTTACCGAGTTGAAGTAGACGTGTATTTTATTCGCTTTAAGTGGTTTCACATTGTTTTATATTTATGTGCGGTTATTTTCGGCGAAGACATTATAATGCAGTTTGTGGGGGAAGATGTGTAACGGCTCACTCTTACTCCATTAGAGATATTTGAAACCTCGAGAGTGCAGTCATAAATTGACTTTTGTAGTAATAACGCGTATTCTAAGAATATCTATTGTACTCCGGGTGTATTCCTTATGGGACGTGAAATTGAAAATTCTTAGGATATTGATAATACGCAGTGTTGTCTGTGATTATAAATTTATCTGTAAACGAAGCTATAACAGGCAAGTTTGCTGGATGTTGTTGTTGAGTACCTAAGTTTATTTTCCTCAAAGTAAAGTCGCGGGCACGTCCGCGCGTCTCACTACCACTGCATTTACTTTACTGCTCTGATATTTTACAGGTAGCGCTCTTAACTTCCACATGACCTCTTTTATAGTCTTCTCTACGCGTTATAGCTCTACGTCACGTGATCCTCAGATTTTAGTAACTCGAGCTGCGATAGGCACAGTCCAAACAACTAAGTAAAAGGTTATTTCTAGCCGTTTCCCAAATCTGGTACTGTGAAAATAATTTTAAAATTGAACGATAGCGCGCGAGCCGCACCTCGTGAATTTCCGGTCTACAAAAAGATAGAAGAGGCTCCGCAACAAAGTGAAACAAGATCCAGTCTACTAATCCTACAAAAGCGAGCCTTGTTACCCTTCAAATTTATCTATAAGAAAACTCTCGGACAAGTCGTTAATACCTATAAAGTAGGGGCGAGAGAGGCGCGAGCGAGTTTATAACTCACGTACCGAACTTTACTCGCCGACACATAAAATAATAGGTGTAAAAACTTACACGGGAATGTACTCAGTGAGCGAGCTCGGTAAGATGGACGGTGCCCTCGCAGGCATCAGCGCGGTGCATCCTCGCGGCCCTGTCGGCGATCACCTTACCGACAGTATCTAGCCAAGAAATAACTATTTTGTACGCGTAATTAATGGTTCGCAAAAAGCTAACAGCCTATGCATATCCTTTTGCCGTGTTGTGGTCTCGGAGAGATTTGTTAATAGTATGCAAAACTGATCTGATTATTTGAGGGATTCTTGTTTTGTTTATATGAAACGGATGATAATAGCAGTTGAAGGGTTTAACTTAAGACAACGTTTGTATTTATAGTGTGTATGAATCATTCAGAGCGCATAAGATAGGCGATTTACCATTAACTTACCATGAAATTGTTACCAAAAAATAACAATAGGGACCCAAGAAATATATCTTGAATTAATCATGGTAATGAACACCTTTTGAGTATTTTATACCGGTTAATTCAGATATCACTGCGGAAACAAACGTCCGTTTATCCAGCCATCTGGACTGGAAGCGCGCACCGGTAATCGTTAACCCCGAGGTGATATTATTTTGAATATCCATTTCCTTCCATGTTATTATTTAAATAATTCTTGGTGTAAGGTAAAAAGGTCTACTTTTGCTTCGTATTGTTGTTTAGGCGTTAAGATGTATGACATTGGTATCGAGAACAGACGTAAGAAGTGTGTGCCCCCGGCTATGGGCACGTGCGCATGCGCACCTTGCACCATTCTGTTGCTGGACGCTAAATAAATGAGCTGCATGTGATAGGGCACTTTTTCTCAGCGATAACTTACGTTTAAAAACTCATTATTTTTATGACAAGTTCTTTTGATAGACTGGTAAATTTTGAATTCAAAATCAATCGATGATACCTACCTGCCTAGACAACGCAAAAAATGTTCAAGGTGCATTAATGACTTTACTTAGACTCGGTTTTTACGACTTTTTATTAACTCGGTTTTATATTTTTTCCTTTTGTTCAGATATCAAATATATTTTTCTGAAGGCGAATTGGAAGTAAGAATTTTCTTAGCTTTTACAAATAAAAATGTTCATAATTATAAAACATAAAAAATATATGGCAAATCATAACTTTAAAACAAGGGACGGACTAACACAGAATCTCAAAGTTTTTTTTTCAGTAAATGCACTACGAGCTGAAGAAATTTTACTAGGACTCAAAATTGGCATGTATTATTATTATTGACGAATTATTACCTCCAACACGACACACTCTATCAAGATGATTTTACGAGTTTTCCCGAAGTATGTTATTTGCGATGTTATTACGAGTATAATAAGTGATAAGAACAAACCGAATACATAAAAATACAAACACAATACCCACATAATGTCGTTCTTTATGTACTTATAATCAGCCACTCAAGTATTGGGTAAGCAAATGCGACATTAATTACAATATTTGCATAACAAAATTTCATTCAACCGGACATAGAGGGGTTCATATTAAAATTTAGTATTCGTAACCTGTTATCCTTCCAATGACCGAGGTCAATCAGCTATAGTGGCTGCAACTATAAATTTCTTTTAATAAGACACAAATGCAACTTTCTGTTCGTTTTGGCTCGCCAGCCAAAGAAATTTAAATAAAACACTATTATCAGATTCGACAGGTGAAGTAGTTTTGTTTTTTCTCTTCGGTTTAGCATCGCTGTAGGTTACGGATTAGCAGCGACTAATCGATTTCCGATACGGAAAGGGAAGTGCTTTATTAGTTTCATAGTTGCCACCATTTTGTCTAGCACTACAAAATTTGTTTGAATATTTTTTACTTTGTCTTGTTGTATGTTTTGATAAAAAGTTGCTTTATAAAAAATGTTTATCCGGAGGTTAGACGGAAAATTTATGTTACACAAACTTGATTGTTGGACGGCTTCCGTGATTTAATAACCATATCGCTGGCATCGAAGCCTCTCTATTAATTGATTATGCAAGGTTAGATATTTTGGTGCATAAAGAACATACATCTTCAGATAGATGAGATACAAGAAGAGACTTTACTTCCGTAAGTTAGTTATCATGTTTGTAATCCTAAAAAGACATCGTTTTTACTTACTACATGTATATCATTTATGTCGGTAATTCAGAATATCTATCAAAATTTTGGCTTATTCATTATCAAATTCTTTCAATCATGGAATAAGTGTAAAGTCAACATTCTTAAAGAAGCAACATTTACCTAGTTCGTTAGTTAGTAACACAAAAATAGTACACAACAATATTTTGTAAGTCTTCTTGTTTATATTATGACAATAATTCACAATAACATTATCAAGACAAAGCGGTAAAACTAAGCTCCTCAGTTCGCAGCGACAGGAAACCATTTATTTACATAGCATGAATACATCAATATTATCAACTACATTTTCATTACAGTTACAACCGAGTACTTAAACTTCCCACGTTAAACGTCATTTAGGAAACATTAAACAGTAGTTTCGCCATTATAATTTCAATATCGCTACTTTGTGTACAAAGTGGTGGTTTAATATTCATCAGGTCTTAATCAGTGTACGGCAGCCCACCCACGTCTGGCCAACGGTGGTACCAGCGTTTTCTACACCATCAGTGTGGCCATCGTCATACTAATTTAACAACTTCGTCTTCGAATGGACTATGTGCAATAAATATTTAAGATTAATCTGATTGGGGACTGCAGCTAGTTAGTTAGAGAATACTAACGATGGTTAAAGACCAGTCGAATCGGCTAGCTCTGGTCTCTATTGTTTTGCATAGTACAGGTATTTGGTATTAAATTTTCTGTGGATTATTGTAAAGTGATTTATAGTTATTTGTTGCACTTTCGTAAAGACTAGTTCCAAAGAAATTTTAAAGTTAAGTTACGGAAAATAGCGTTCTACACTATATTATATGCGTCATCATCTTTACAATAATTCATAGCTGTCTCAAATGGTTTTCTAAAGAAAAAAAAGGTTTCGATGTTAATCCTATAGAGAAACACATTTTTAATATCTAATACGGCTTACTCACGTTAAAAGTCGGAGTTTGCCCGACTAGTACCTATAGAGAAAGTGAAGTATCTGTGTGCCTTAACAACTTACAAAGTTTAACGTGTTTTAAAAATCAGCCTGTATGTTTTTTCTAATCTCCTAACAATTACAGTGATTAAAATGACACCCTAAAATGTACATGCATGCTACTCGTACACCGATTTGTTAAACTTTGGGTACCTATCAAGTAACAAATTGTGTATCTAAGATCGATACTGGCGTAATGAAGAGGGCTCAGCATTTAAATACATTTGCATATTAGAATGCGCTCGCTCTATCGGTACGGGGTATAGTTAGCGAGTGCGGTAACTCTACGCATTGCATGAACTCTACTTACCATAGAGCCAAGGCTCGCTCGTTTATAAACTGTTTTTTACGATATAGCTGTTTAAATTAATTGGTGATACTGATAAGTAGCGATGTCTTTATAGATAACTTACACATGCAATTATTTGAACCTAAGAATATTGTAAAACTTTGATTATTAATTAAAATTTATTAAAAAATAACTCGAAATGGAATTTTGAAAAGTCAATAAATTATTACGGTCATATTCTAACAGCATTACTAAGTTTCTAACTTTCCACTGTTTCAACTCTGCTAGGTGAATCAACCATAACCAAATAGTACTTAGACTTTACTCCCTTAAACATTTTACGGGGCTTTATACCCGTAAATCATAAAAGGTAATTATAGCCTACAAAAACACATTATTACATAGTGTCGCATTATTCAAGTAATACAGTAAAACTTAATACATTTTACTAAATTTATTCCTAACTCACGAGCTTGAATATCTTTACGGTATTATGAAACAGTACACGTCATAAAATATGAGTAGAGCGTGATTGATCATTGACTAGATTATGCTCATTACCGAGTCCCTTGGAGGTGGACATCATTATTATGTTGACCAGCACACTGTCATACAAGATGTGTTTGCATAATATAAAACGGTTGTCCATACCTAATAATACCTAACCTAATGAACATTGGTAAGAATTAGAAATGGGATCGTGTGATAAAAAATAAAAAGATGTCTACATTTTTATAATCTTGGTAATTTTGTGAATAATTAGTTTTTTTTACTTAAGGTAAGGTGGGGTAAGACTAACACACGGGGCAAGACTAACACTATCTATTATCTCGATACTTATAGCTTAAATACGAAATTCTGCCAGTCTGTAAGATAGAACTAACGTAAATGTTCTCGGCTAAAAATCACACATGTCGTTTCTTCAAGTGCATATCGAGATAATAGACAGTGTTAGTCTTACCCCGTGTGTTAGTCTTGCCCCGCCTTACCTTATATGTAATTAATAATAAATTTTATTGTGCGCATCGACATCTTGAATTTATTGAATTAAATATTTTTTTGTTGTTGACGTCATATTCAACTGAATTCATAATAAAAAACAAGAGTACCGCAAACGGCGCGTCAACGATATTGTAATCCAACAACTTTAAAATCGGAGCAGTTCAACTACGACTTTGTTCACAAAAACGTTACAGCGATAAAGTCGCTACGATATCGCTACGACTTTATAAGCGCAGCGTTGCTGAAGAGACGAATTTTAGATACCTAAATAGCAAGCCCGAAATGTACGAGTGTATGTAGCGGATGTGTAATGCTGATGGAAGGTAGCTCGAAGCTCGGAACTCGGAGCTCTACGATGTGCAGTTCGATAGCGGCACCAATTAATATGCAATGTCGTACTTCTCGTAAACTAGTCACGGACATATGCCAATATGTTCAAACCGTTACACTACACACTATTTGTATAATTCCGATCGATTACCTGCTTCATCGAGGCATAATTAAGCGTTTGTTATTTAAATTCTCGACGGCCCCATTCCTCGGTAGAAAACTTGACGGAGTTAAGATATTATAAGTATATTTAGTGATAAATATTTTGGTAAATCAATAATCTTGCTACGGATTTTGAAATGGTTGAGATGATTAAGTACCTACTGACTGGATACATATTAAGTAGGTGCTATGTTAATTTATTGGTAAATACTTAATCTATACCTAAATCACACCTGTGACATTTAACTTATTTAAGTAGTCTAGGTAATAGTAAATTTTACTAAATTAAATAATTTTCCAAAACCAGTAATTTAGAAATCACTTATAAACCAATTTTACTGGGAAACAATCATGAACAATAAAACTAACATAATTTCCATGAAGATGGTAGCCCTGTTCTGTAAGCGTGGAGTATGGCGAAAACCATTTGAAAATTTGTTCGGTCCGGGTCCAGCGCGAGCTTATTAGTAACAGCTTGGCCAGAGCGATACAGTGGTAGCAACGTTAGTAATGGAGCTAATCGCAGATAATGAGTGCGGCGCGAACAGTATGGTAATGCGGAGTATCACACATCGGCGCGCCCTATATCGGCGGCATCAACGCGGCGCCGCCCGGACCCACGTCTTAGCATTCATTCCCGTGCCTACCTTTATTTCGTTTATCAATCACATGTACATTTATATTAACTAGTTATTTTTATTTATTATGTTATTAAGCCTGTTGAATGAAAAAGTTATTTTAAAGTGTTAATTTATTAACATTGCTAATTACATATAGATACTCGTAGGTATTAGTAAATGTTGTACCATAAACTTAGGGCATGTACATATTATACAATTTATTACGAAACATGGCCTGATCATTAGGTATCTACAACCACAAATTTCGCTGACCATGATGATACAACAAGACGCAAATACGATGTCCATTTCAAGTTACTCAATACCCCCGTTTACCATAACAAGGTATAGTAAAATAAATAAAAAATCTACAACAAAAACTCCTTTATATTCAGTTTAACATAACAATATCTAAAGTAGTGTAACAAAGTTCCATTGAACATTTAAATTACATTACACAAGCAAAAGAACGAAAGGTAGTAAGTAACACAAACCAGTCATGATACGCCGCGTAGATGGATGACCTACCGCAAACTCGACTGAAGAAATAACCTGCACGTACCTATAGCTTCACTGACATTAAAGCTCGCAACGCACAGCATAATAATTAGTCATTAGAAAGTAGGCAGCAAGGGTGGAGGAGGACGGGTGGAAGGGGCGGTGCTCGTCTGTTTCAGCTTATCTGAAATTACATCTTTTATGGGTATCCGCGATTATTCCGCGCTGCAGCGACTTGCGGCGCGTTACTGCCGCTCGGAAAACAACTCGGCATTACCATCGGTGTTCTACATAATCCCTACTATTGCTTTTTATGAGATTGCTTCTTTTCGCTTCTCACGTCTACAACCACTTTTGTATATAATGATCGCGAGTGAAATTGCTCGAGCTCCGGAAATATCATTTTGCATGTAATATCGTTTTAACAATAATGTTGCAGTGCACAAGTTGCGCGATGAAAATGACTCTAAGCTTTATACGCGAATATAATATCTTTATCTATGAATATCCAGATGTCTACAGCGTTATTTATGAACGCGTATAAACTTTCTGGGAAGAGGGAATAGATTCAATCTAATATCTTTGTTTGTTACACAAAGCACTGTCTACAACAACAGACGAATAATTCAGTGGAGTTAACTTGAATTCATAATCAAGTAATTTATGTGCACGGCGAATAAATTAGCCGCTTCAGCCCGCGCGCCGCCCATAACTTACCCCAATAAATTGCCCTAAGCGGGCCAACTTCATTTTATCTCCAAATACTAATAAGTACTACTACCTACGTACTCGGTAACTTCGTTTTTATTTCCACTTTATTTTTGGTCGTTCAGTTAATTTCCACCCTGATATGACCGTTTTATGATGGCGTTACGCGATTACAATGCGATAACTTTAATACGGTGAATAAGCGCAAGTGCGAACAAAATCTAACGAAAATGTGACTTATTGCCATACACCAATTCTATTATTACCGTGTCGGTGTTATGTTAATAATGTTTTAAATTTGCTTCGCTGCGGGGTGATTTGATACTGCTAACGTGATACTGGAAATTGCTCACTAAGGCTCATATATTTCGAATGCGATAAGTTTCAATTTAAGTTCACCGATGTGCTGATACTTACTACCTTTAAAGCTGTAAAGCACGATCACGTATCAGGTAGCACCTGTTTTGCATAAGGCGTCATGGCGAGAACCCCACGTTTAAAGTGTAAATTTTGCGATTAAAAGTATAAAATTGAGCATAAATACGAGGAACAAAATGCCTTTTGATAAGAATAATAAGTAAACTACGTAATATGTACTTTGCGTCATAAGGACGAATAGAGGTGCCTTCGTTTATTTAGATACGTGTTTGCGATAACTTTAATTTAGTATTAAATTAATAACACATTAGTTTTGAATGAGTCATTTCACATGTTATTTTCAGAGATATTACATTTTATTCTTTTATTTTATAGTGTCAATGAATACATTTTATAACTTTGATGTTGTTCTTGATTGTGACTAACGTATTTATTTTGAATTTTATTTTTAAAATAAACCATTACCCCTCTTAACCTACTGTTGATTTACCAGTCATGTAAAAAAGAAATGACTACCGACAATAGATACATAGTTAAATAAATTAGACTCGTTAGAAAAAACTTTTGAATATTAATGGCGGGTTTTTAAATAAAACAATGAGCAACTTTAAATTATAAAGATAATGATTCAACCCCGACAAAAGTTGTCATGGTGTCCAAATTGTCCTATAGAGGCGACGATAAAATTAGCATACACCGAATAGAGGTGTCACGGTGCAGGAAGTAAGGTGTAATTTGTAAGGTTTGTGATTAATAAAGTGTACTAAGTGTGACCCGAATAGGACAGATTAGCGACCACTTTATCACTTCTATTCCGAGTTAACGTTGCGTGACGGATCTCGTTTGAAACTCATAAAGAGTCCGAAGCAAAATACACTCGTAGATAACGCTTAGTTTACGTCTCGAGGCCTTTTCCACTTGCCAAGTTTAGGCTGAATCACGGGAGGGTCAACTTTAACAAGTTTATTTAAGTTTACCATTATTATAATAGAATTTCGACTTTATAATTGGGTTTGCGAGTTAATGTCTTCTTAGTATCTGTCACTGTGACTTAGGATTTGGATTTGGTCTTGACGACTTACAAATATTAGTAGGAGTTATACGGTTTAAGTGTGGGATTAAGAAGGGTATACCTACCTAAGTTAGATGTTTGTTCGAAGCTGTGAATTGTAACTGATAGTGGTGCATTCTGTTTAACAACGGATAAAACTATGGTACTAGGTTCCATCAATTGGAGGTCCCTGGGTTTTGTACTTGAATCTTCGTACTCATGTATCTCAGTGGAATCTTTTACCCATCTATGAGTAGCTTACTACCACCCTCGTTGTAAAACGATCGTGAAATGTTAATTTTCTTACATTGCGGTATTTGTTGCAATTCTAAGATAAATTAGTAACGCGTGAACACGACTTTGGCAAACTAATTTTCCGCCAAGTCGCAGGTTTAGTTATATGTTTTAAGTATTAAACCACTGTACTTATGAAAAAAAAAGGAAAATTACTAAATATTTTTCGTTTTCTGTATTCACTTAACTACCTACTTCTATAACTTACCTACATTTTTATTAGATATTAGATATTTTTATTTTGGTGCAGACAAATTTATATTGTAGGTATGTACCTGTAATACAGTTAGTTTGGGGTCAAAATTAGCCTAGTGCCTAGTAGGTACCTACTATTGAAAACCACAATTACGCAACAAAATTATACCTTAAGTCAGTATAATAGTTATTTAGCCCCGTACTGTCTTATCTGCGAGGTAACTCACGCTTCCACCATTATCCCCTGCAGGCGCACATTATAAGAGTGTTTGCTCAGGATTATAGGCACTTTGAATTTACATAACATTTTCTGTCATTTGCTTATCGCTCACATGACAAGACTCGCGCATTATACATGAATATATTTGACAAATTTTAGTAGAAGCGATGGTGTGAAGTATTCAGGAATGTCTCGCAAAAGCGGGGTATAAGCCCGAAGGCGTGGGGCTATGAGCATTTGAATAATCGCACTGAGCTCAAAGCCGGGGTATTATATGATAATAATTTCACGCGCGAGCGCCTTGCGCCGGGTGCCACCCCCGCCCCGTTTCACCGCACCGCCCGCGCGCCCGCCAGGATTGTGTGAAAAAATTTTACTCATCATCGATATTACCAACGAGATATTATTCATACCTCATTCGTTACGGCACACACGTCACGTAAGCGATACGGAAGCATTACCAGACCGAATACCTGCAACTATTCAATAGTCCTCCCCCAATGTTCTTTAATTAATTGATACTACAAACGTTAAAAACCGTTGAAGTGTTAAAAACGGAGGGACACGGCGTAGGGGAAAAGGCAATTTGTACTCAAGTACTAATCGGGTCGAGAAGCTAAAAATTAATAGGTGAGGATTATTGACGCATACGTTTAATTTATTGAATATTTCCTAATTAAATAAAAGCTTAGCAGTTCGTGATTTCAAGATTCAATAATCTCATTTACTTACGTATGAAGGCAAAAGTAAATCTCATATTTGTGCGCGAGCAGAGCTGCGGGTAACATCTAGTCTAGTACTCAATAAATCTAACAATAATTGCCACAAATTAAATAAAAAAAAACAAGCCACGCACTAGTAAGTTGTTATAAACGGCGTAAAC
>LGAG01000899.1:247524-262892 GCA_001278395.1 Lerema accius | reverse complement strand
TACTCAATAAATCTAACAATAATTGCCACAAATTAAATAAAAAAAAACACAAGCCACGCACTAGTAAGTTATTATAAACGGCGTAAACATACAACAATTTGTAGTAATTCACTAGCAGATAACGTGTGAAGTGTTCAAATTAGCATATCACAATATTATAACGTATAATTACGTTGTAAAACGCTCGTCATAAAATTAGTAATTCATAATAGTGTTGTTTTAGACGGCGTATCATTAATGGAGTAAAGTGTTGTTATGTGGTAATTATTAATTTGATCATAAAGCAAACTGCCACTATGGTGGGTGAGCACGCGCCTCCCCTTACAATTAATTACTGACAAGTAATCATGCAAAGTTATGACATAATAATTAGGTAGGTAGATATCTATATGCATAGTTAAATAATAAATATTAGTGTAGATACTATTTGCATTAGGTATATGTGTATTAATAGTGGCGTTAAAAACAGTCAGGTATAGTATTTAAAGGTCATAATAATATTATGTTATTGACTACAGTTACATAATTGGAATTACAATTTGGTGTAATTTTAATGCTTAAATTATATTGAAGTTACTTATCAATAAATGTTTTAAATCATAACAAATTAATTACAAAGGGCATAGTTAGTTACAAGTAATTTAACTAATCAGTACAGAACTATTACCTCTTGATTGCTATTACAAATACAGTGATTACAAATAATAATTACTTGTTCTTGTAAATTAGAAGTAATTATATTGATTAAAATATCAGTCTCCAGCATGGGGACCTAGATTTGATTTTAGAATTAAAACTTAAAGTGATAGGTTCATTATTCATCTTTCAAATGGTATAAGTCATTGTGTTTGAAAATATGTGTGAAATCTGGTTACACGAAATTCATCTTCAGGTTATAGGGCTTTTTGTACACGTAATATTAAATGTGATATAACTAATTAATATAAAAACACAAACAATTCTGTCCTCATGACAGTTGTTAAACCAACTATAAAAAATATATTTCACGGTTTGCCTCAAATACCATTTAAATAATGATAAATGGATTGATATACCTCGTGATACGCACGGTATGCATTCGGTAGATATATGTACTTCCTTTAGAGCTGATAAAGCTTACCCTTTGTAGTACAAACGTCCGTTTAAAAATGTGAATAGCAATAAACTTATAATTAACAACAAACTTCATGCACGAGTAAATATGTAGCCATTAATTTCCACACTAGCTTATCTTTTTGGGAACTCAGGCCGCTTTTATCTGTCATCGTTTTCAACATTTTCAATGATAAACAAGTAACAGGTAAATGGGATAGTATTTTGAGTTTACAGCTAAAGACTGAAAGTTTATTTTACGATGGCAATGAATCGTCGTTTAAGGTGTTTCGACTGCATCTAGCCATGGAAATAGTCGACTCTACGTATTACGTTTATGTACTCTAAATTATTTTAATATGCAAATAAGAATATGTGAAGGAGAATTGTATTTCGAAGACGTCGAGGTAGTCGGTTGCGCAGACTTATTCTTTAAATTAATGGCACTGCGAGATTAGAGTACTGCTAACTGCTTTACATGTAGGGAGTTTACACGGCAAGCCGCGTTCGTTTGTTCCGTGAAACAGATAAATGAAAGCACATAATTACTAGGCCTCGTTCTACATGCAAGGATTAGAATATACACGTACATGCGCATTAACAAGAACGCGTATGGCATTTATGACTGCATTATTTGAATATGGCTATGAGCCCATGTCAAGTCCATGCGATTGCTAACAGGATGTTCAATGTTGTTGTGACATTTATTTATTGTTTACTATAGCTTTCCTCGGCTTTAGTGTAGATTTATTTATGATATATTTATTTGGTTACTTATTCTATGAGTAATTTTCAGCCTGAATTTTGAACCTGATTCGCGCCTTTGTATAATAATTACCGAAGTCCAAAGCCAATGTAGAGCATAATAATTTCCAGATACCATAAACTTTCAGACTATAACGGAAAATTCTCCACCGTAACATATACGTGGACCATCCATACGTGACATAACATTTGTTGAAATGTTTATAACTTGTATTTTTAGGGTTCAACGTATCACTGTCTATCTGTCGGTTCAACTCAGCCGATTATGATCATATAGATCAAACAAATTATTATTTTCCAAAGGTAACTTGTAAGAATATTAGACGCCGGGTTTATATACAAAAATATATATGCTAACTGTATAAATTAAAATTAATTTTAAACGGATGGATACTTACTTAAAAATTAAATACGAACGTAATTTTTTACTGTTTCTTTATATCTAAATCTAGTAGGTACGGAACCCTGCTTAATTTTGATTTAACCAGTTGTAAAGTTGCATTCGTTAAAACATTAATTAGATATTCAAAATATTAAATCAAAGATAATAATGCTAATCACGAAATTAGGTAAGTAACCTTATACTCTAATGAAATATAGGTAAGTATCAAATTCTTGCAGCCTACTGTTTCAACAGTATTTCATAGAAAGCTATTTTGAATATTATTATTGATTTCTAATTTAAACTGGGCGAAGCAGTTTCATAATTGGAACCTTTGGAAGGTATTATCATATTTATGGACCCATCATAGATTTATACATCAGCTTTTTAAAGGGATTTCTAAACATAAAAATTTGTATGGTGATGTGGTCAAAGTTTAACCGTTAATATATCAAGTAACTAAACGATTCATTAGTAAAAATATCAAAAGGTACTGTTTGATATATTTTACGTATTTTTGTTTTTTTTTTTTATATTTTAATTTAATGAAAGGTATACTAGGTAATTTTTACTAGTTAAAGCATGACGATATTTACCATCTACTAAAATAAGATCAAATTGTGGATCTACTTGTAGTACCTGTTTATCCATGACCAACGCAGTAGGTACTCACATGTATATGGCTGATATGAGGATTAACTTCGATACAGAACTAAATTCAAAATCCGTCTTATCAGTTCAGAATCGTGTTTCATGTGATGAATAAACGCGAACAGCTGCTTTGCATACAATAGTTACACTTTTGTAAAAAAAACTGCGTAAACCCACACGTTGCCGTCATTTCAAACGCTAATTAAACAGCCAAGTTCAATAACAAAAGCTCCCATGCGAGGAAGTTTTGGTTAATTCTTAGACTTGCTTATAAATCTTACACATTTATGATGGTATGTAAATTTTTCCGTAGGTTGAGGTTAAAAATTTGGTAACGTACCTACGTTCTATGTCAGCATCGCCACGTAGGTAGCTAATATTGAGAGTTCAAAGTTTGTGTCTCATTGGCGTACAGAATATTAATAGTACAACCAACGCGTTGGCAATCAACAAACTAATTTATACGCCTTATTTTACTTTCCAATTTATAACCTAAGTTATAAAATATAAAGTTTTCTTGATATTTGTATAAACATTATTTAAGTAGTAGTATTTTGTTACGCTTCCTCCAGCAATATCAAAGTGAAATCTCTGGCAGTAATTGTTGCAACATTATCTGTGCTATCCGAGTGTTCTTGGATAGAAGCGAGCTTTAGCGTTTTTCTCGTCACAAATCGAAGCGTAATTATAGGCAGCGCGCCGATTGACATCTGTCGACTTTTATATAAACTTGGATTATAAGGGAGATCCCTTATAAATCCGCAGCCAATCGTACTAGTCCGGATAAAAACGGTTTCTTAGTTGTAACATAAAAAAATTACACCGTCACCAATTTATAATAGTAAAATCACGAAAAACCTGAAACTTTACGGTAAGTTGCTATATTACAGTTCTGTAACTTCAGAGTTTCGTAGATGTAATTTTCTTTATTTTATTCAATATTTTCAATACTTTGTTTTTATTTTGTTTTGGCAACCACGCAGACTATTAGTAATTGGTAGAAAATTGTAAGGATTCTCCATTAAAGTCATCTTAACATGAGTTTTTACCTTTCGTTTAATTCCAGTGGATCCAAATTCGTATCGATAACATATCAAGATTCTCTAAGGGTTCAATCATTGCGAGTAATTATTCTTATCCGTCGGATGTTCTCAAAGAGCTGCCTGCCATCCCAACGTATGCTTGAACATAATTTTCTCATGATTCGCAAGGAAATCAAACCTACCCCTTTATTAAGGAGTCACGCAGACGTGACTGCCTAATGTTCCGTCTATCTTTTAAGATTATTATACAAGTATTGTTTTGTTGTGGATACAATTAAAATAATAAACGCTGCTTCCTTTATTGTGCGCTTGATTATAGTTTTTATTTCCAGTTTGATCAGACAAAACGAGCAACATGTTCCTTACGAGCATAAGTAAACCTAAAAGATTTTAAGACAGGTGCAAGTTTCTGAATTTATCGATCGATACGACGGGAGGTAGTTATCTGTAGATATATTCTGCGATATTATCGATCAATTAATAAAACATCTACAATTAATTTCTGAACGTTTTAAGACTGTTTTAAGAAAACCTCTGTAGAAAAAGTCATATTTTCAATAGCGTACTGTATTGATCTTATCAATCGATAATTGACATAACCTGTCTGGGAAAGACACGTAAAGGTAAAAAGCAAATCTGTGGACTACTTTGTTGCTTCATATATTTTAATGAACATCGGTCACTTATAAAAATGCTCGATATAGTGTTGCGTACGATTTAATGACAGCAATAGAGGACTACACTTGGTCGCCGTGTATAATGTGATGTTATTTGTAGAACATTTCCAATCACGCTGGTCAGTGCGCCTTGACGTAATGGGGTGTCGCTGTGAGGCTGAGAACTCGATCAAAACGCGCCGCGGCGGCTCGATGCTCTGGTAAAAACAACTGTTGCTAACAGAACGATTATAATATATTAGTTGGTCGTTAATTGCGCCGATATAATTACGAGAGTCGGCCGCGCATACGTGACGATATTCCGGGCTCTCGGCCCACGCCGCTCAGATATTAAGAGGAATAACTCGAGGCAACCGATCGAATGTTTCGCGATAATGAGCGCCGGCCGCGATCGAAGTGTCATTAGGAAGCCGTAGCCCACGACATGCGTCCGGAGTACTTACGCGTCCCTCGCATTACCTACATCCTTACATCACTCTTTGTAGACCCATAACAATATTCCCATGTTAGCCTTAATGATTAATAAACACATCGTGGGCTTGCTTTTTGCATTTATTAGCTCAAAAACTGTTCGTTTAATGTCATCGACTTGGAATAAAAAGTTCTTGATGTTGTAGGAATTTGTATAGGCCTGCAATTCTCACAATAATATCAAAGGTTCTGAACAGCGACATTAAGGACGATCAGTCGTAGTTGAGGCGAGGAAACGGGGTAATTTCCTAATGGTTCAATGAGGTGATAGTTAACCGCCGTGGGAATCAAACCAATCCTCGTAGCGTTTAACTTCAGAACCATTATTTAACCATCGCTAAAAGGTATTGTTGTTACAGAACTGAAATTATGTTTCACATTTTTTAACGAGAGTATGTTGATATGTTAGAACTATATGATATAGTAGGTACCTACCTGATAATTTAGGTATTCATTGTATCTACCTCCTTATCTAAAGTAAAATTATTTCCCCTCGTATTTTAAAGTATTCCTCCTTAAGTCTACATAATATCTATACTGTGATAATATTATGTTCTTAAATACAATTTTATGTAGATAAACATAATACTGTGCATACCTTTAAAGGATAAAAAATATGAATTAATTCTGATAGGGCGGCACCTCTCAGACGCGAGACATACTTCGTCCAGATAAGGGAAAAGCGTCGCTGGCTTATAAATGACTCTTTATTAAACGTGAAAGCAGGGACGTCGGCTAATGGGCCGATCATGCGCTCCCATTAAAGATTATTTAATATTCAAAAGCGGCCGACGATAAATCACGATCGTTCGCCATGCTTCTTTGACTACACTCTGCACTTTTGTTCAAACGTATTCCACGCAACTCGTTTTGTTAATGCAAAGATTAATTCTTGACTTTGCAGTCTGATTTGATATACGTAATGCAATATGCTGAGAAATGTCGCCGCCGACGGGTGCATCATAAGACGACGCGGTTCTATGTTTAAATTGACTTGAACTTTAAATGGCAAAAGATTGGGGAACGTGTACTAGTTAGTTTGATACTTCACGCCGGTTGTCAAGCTTCCGTGTGTGGTCGCTGATAAACATCGGAATAACTCTCGATGAGTAAACTTCAATCGTATAAGGCCGGTTACGATGCCATAACACTTGTTTCATCAGATGCTGGAAGAGATAGCACTCGTGTGATCGTTTCACGCTTTGGCGGGATAATTATTTACCGCCACTGATCCATTCATGTCTTGTCGCATTGCCTTGAATGTCACTCTTGATACTGTTGAATATCTTTACAGTCGCTAAGTGCGACATAATTATGTAGTCAATCTTAAGTTACAAAATGAACATAAGGCTCTGCATGGAATTCATGAATGAAACGTAAACGTATGACTAAATCTCCAGAAGGTAGTCGAAAATCGATAATTCAAAACCGAACTGACCTGCGATCATCATTTGAGGCAATAAATAAATAAAAAAAGGATGAAAAAAAAATTTACGGTGGAAACTGCACTATCGCTTGGTCATGCAGAAAACGTCGCATTGGGTAGGTACGTGTAGTGTGTGATTTTTGAACAAATGGCAAAACAATAATTCGTACCCTTGCAGGACTGATCTAATAACAATAAAATAGAAAGGCGATCACGGACGGGGCGGCGACTGGTTCAATCAACGCGAGTCGGATTTATTTTTATGAAAATTGGCATAAAATCGGGCGGGTCAGCAGGGGCATGGGGCCCCGGAGACCGCACGCCCGACCGTTTACTGCATATCGTTTCCTCTGAGCCGGCCGCGGCCGCCTTCGGAAATATTGCCAGCGGTCATAACTTTTTATATGCAGCGATGACATTGCACAAAGTGCCGATAGTCCGGAGTATTGGTTGGAGCTGTCTCGCCGTCTCCTTATTTTTGATTGCTTTGAATATGTCCACACTGTACCAGGGGATTTCTATTTGCAATGAATACGAGTAGGAACGTAAAATGCTCATATCCACAGTTTGTGTCAATTTTATTGTAAGTTATCAAAGTTTAGTAGTTATGGTATAACCAAGTAATGTTTGGGTATAACCAGATAATGGTATAACCAGGTAACGTTTGTGATTATGTGTAGAAACTAGGAAGTAATCCTCGAAAGTACTCTGATTATAAAAAAAATATTTTACAAGTATAATATTAGGTACCTTCACAATGTACGACGATATGAATCACATTTTATAACGAAATGTCAAATTTTATAAAAGGATGGGGTTTATTCGAATCCATTCAAACATTGGAATTCACTAGACTATTACGGCGGGTTATTAATGTGTTACAGTTTACATCTGTATGACTTACTACTTTCTATTTTCATATGTTACGAGTAGGGAAACAAAAGCGACATAAAGTTTTACGTGTAGCATAAATCTGAGAGTTATTCTCACGGGATGATAAGGTGGGGGCCGGTGGATAGAGACGTAACAGATCTATTGTAAAGACCCGCACTTTTCTTAGTCTGTATGTCCTATACCTAATCTAGTACTGATGAAAGGTAGCTAAACAAAGATAGCTACCAAATCATAGCTGATATTTTTAATTTTTATTATTTACTTTCATTAATACTAAGCATTAATAGAGTAGATTGTAACAAAAATATACAAAATATAATGAACTGCGAAATACTTACTCCCTTACTCAAACTCGTAAAAACTATCGATAAACACGCATTATTGAAATAGGCGCAAAATCCAAATTCGTGGTTAACATTGAATAGTTTCCCCTTACACCGCGAAATCCAAATTTTCAATCTCGGTTATCATTTTACCAAAGCAAAGCTCGCATAATATTTGCTCGGCTGAGACGAGCGTCTTCGAATTTCATATTTATTCGCGGGAGCAAACAGCATCCCGCACCCACTCCGGAACTGATATTATTGTGCATTCCGTATAATATTGTTTGCTATTTGGCACATTCTCTATTTGTTCTCGCCTTTCATATGAAAGGGGAGCTATAGACGAGCAAACAGAGCGGCGACAACTGAGAAGTCACTTCGCACTCTTTACGCTTTTATATTTGAAATTACTTTTTAAAATGCATATCTATTAAATTTGTAAAACGTATTTTGTTGTAAGAAAATTACAAAAAATATATACTTAAAACAGCTACGTCATATCGCTAGATGGCTTTATCAATATTACAGTCTCTAATTTGAGATCAAAGAAATCAAAATTTTAATTTAGGTACCGCGTCTGCTTAAATTGTATATTAATCTATGATTATAAAGGCTGCGTTTAAATTTCCATTTTAAGTTAAGTATCCCCTTTGTACACTGTTTTTTTTTTTATTTATAAAAGAGAGAATGAATAATTGAAATCCGTCGTGTACCTACTTAGTTCCAATCATATTTAGAGTAACTATTGTTGACCTATAACTGAAATCAAAGAGTATAGGGGAGCGGTAAATCACTAGGCGATCATAGGAGCGAAAACGTATACGTTACGGAATATGAAAGCAAGCAATCCATTAACCATACGGGACGAGCAACGGGCACGGAGACGCGACTTTGCTTCTGATAACCCGTAATACGCGGATATTTTTGCGTTGCTCATATGTCGGAAGTAATGGCTCGTGCAAGGCCGCCTAATATGGATATGACATTTCAGTACCAATTTAAATGTCTTATTTATAAAAAAAAATAAAGTTACCTATTAACATGAGATAATAACCTGTAATCTAAATTGAAAAATTCACAATGTAGCTCTAATTTGAAACATTTAAGTGCCAAAATTCTAAATAATAATTATTACATAAAGTGTCGTTACGTTTAAGTTGTGTGTCTAAACAATCTTTTATTTGATATTTATTTTGAAAACAATGACAATATTAAGAGTCAGACAGATCCATATTACACTTGAGAAAGAAATGTAAACCATAATATATTATATTTGGCATATAAAAGGCTCGCTTATCTAAGGGGTTTGACTGGAAACGAACATAAAGGGTGATCCTCTGTGACAAATACCGTGATATACAGAGCGACAGTCGTAAGGGAAATATTTTTATAAGATGAAACATTATTATTTGTTGGGGGCGAAGGGATCACCGGTCGTCTTATGAGTTTTGTGATACCATTACTCAGTTTGTCTGGCTTACAATGATATTGTTTCGCGGCATTGTATCCAACTATAACCTTAAATCATCTCTTTTATAGATCCGACCTGCTTTTACAAAAATGTATTGTCGAGAAGACAATGATAATTATATTATTAATAGGACGTTTTATTGTAACAAAAATAGAAGACAATCGGAATGGAGCGTCAGAACAGACTCGTAGCAGGAAACGGCTAAACGATAAACTGTTAATAAAACAAATTAATGCGCGCTAACCCTAAAATTGGACAAGTTCAATGCGGAGGTCGTTACCACTATAGGAAATTTATCCCGACGAGTATTAACATTGAAATCTGTTCGTTGTATTCGGCGTCATTAAAGTTAGCAGAGGGTGTCATAGGAAAGTGTGTTTTGTGTATCGGTGCTTTAGGGTTGAATCGTGCGGGGATCCGGGGCGCGATCCAA
Organism: Lerema accius; assembly: GCA_001278395.1. Lineage (NCBI taxonomy): Eukaryota > Metazoa > Arthropoda > Insecta > Lepidoptera > Hesperiidae > Lerema > Lerema accius. Next base: position 253,264 of record LGAG01000899.1, on the reverse strand, counting down.
TCAAAACATACAAGGAGCATATTGATTCCGAGAAGTGTCGCTGTTAACGTGGAGGCTGGAGTTGAATACATTAGCCAACGGCGTAATGAAGTCTCGCTGGTTGTAAACAAACATCGCATCGGGTGGAGCGGCATGGCTCGGGGCCGGGGCGCGCGCGCACCCCGCTCTCGCTTACAGGAATTCTATTTCCACGACAAGCGTCATGTGTTAATTAACTGCTCGCACCTCCGTTATTGAGATATCGTCGGAGATGCTACTGTTGTTATTAGCTGACGAGAAGGCTTATTGCTAGCGTTCCTATCTAAACACGAGCGTGTTGCGCTCATCGCGTTTGAGTTTATGTAGCTTCTGTTGCAAAGGGCTCCGTCTACGTCGGTAAGCAAACTACGAATAGAAATGCAATTGTTTCATTTATTCTCCATGTATTTCCTGTAACTAGTGCTGTGTATAAATACCATGCATTTTATGTTGAGGATATTATAGGACAGAAAAATATAGAAATTCCAAAAAGCATAAAATATGCATAATGTACTCCGAAATGCAAGTTACAGAGCAGGTTTGCTATCGAATCTTCAGACTTTAAACCAGCAATGATAGTAAACTAAGTAATTTCATAGCTATGTATTAAACTTTCAGTAGTAAGTACTCGTACCTACCTCAAAATCTTTAGCGGTTATGTCATTAAATGAGTGTGCCAACCAGTGTCAACTTGGTCGTTTTCATGGTATATAATTATGAACACTTCTACTAGTCGAAGCCATAAAAGACTGTTTCCCATAACGTTAATTAATCAAAATTAGTTCACTACCTATTACATAATCGTCAATCTGATACAGATGATTCAACAGCATAGCGGAAATGTTCGGCTGACGAGTATGATGACACAGACACGTTATGAGGCATTTTTGTATAATGGGTGTTCCACTTGAGAAAATAAACACGATTATTAAAGAGAAGCCGTTCGGAAACCACATAAAGTGAGCGCCAGCTGCTGCCCACCGCGCCTTTATGATGAAAGAGGTAATCCTCAAGAGCTTGTTCTATCACGAACGGTAAACTGTAGACGTTAAAATACAATACAATTACACATTGCCAATTATATACAGTAGCTATACAAAAATTATAAAATTGAAAAAGTCGCGTAATAAAAAAAATCATAATATTTTTTGATATAAAAACTGGCGTTCCACTAATTTTTTACAAACTTTTTTTTCCAAAGTACGAGTAGATATGTAAAATGTTTTTACTTAGTATTTATAAGATTATCAAAATTAATGTTTTATTACAAAGATACTGTTGGTATATTTTGAAATATTTCAGGAATAAGTAAAAGGTCGATTACAGATCAGAGATTTGAAAGTATGTCATGTGGAGTATTTATTCGTTCTTGCGATCGCTACCCAGTTACTCTTTGACGATAGTACAAGTACACAAAAACCTGCCACTGTATCACGTTTCCTGTTATGACTTCAGTTTTTAATGGTTCTTTGTTGAGATCTTTTTATTATAAAGAAGTGTTAAGAGTTCTAAATGTGCCAGTAAAGGATTTGTAAACGCCGTCTTACGTACTTTTTATTATGAGTTGTAGTTTGAAGTCCTTTTTGTAATTTAATACTTTCATTCAGTAGCTCCTTCCATTTTAAGATTTTAATGAATTTTATTCTTTACAGTAACATTTTCTTAGATATAAAAGGCCTTGATTTCTCTATAGCAAGAGGCTGTATCTATCTTTGAATCCACGAGTCCAAGTCAATCTCCGTTAATTGTGATGTGGTCAGTTAAATAACGGACCATGACATAGGACCTTCTATTGTAGGAGAATGGTAACTTACACAACCCAGTTTTCAGTTTATATTATAAGCCACGTGTACTATGCCATGCCATAAATTGCTTCGACTATTCCAACATAAAACATAAACTAAAAATGATTTGGTATCAGCACATCTATACAATCATTATTTTACTGTTTCTCATAATATAATTTGATAATATGCTTTTAAAGTGGATAACTACAATAAAAGAGACTATTAAAAGGAATTGTCTGAAACTTTAAAAGGAAAAAAATCTTATTTTATCTTTAAATGGCGACACTTTTGTCACAACTTTTTTATTATTTGTCACAACAAACCTGTATGTCACAAGTCATCCGTGGATTCCCTATGACACGCTTGCGCGATGCAAATGGAAAAGCTCGACGAATGGCTCGTAAACTTTGCTATTTGTTCTGTTTACGATAACCGTGGTTTTAATAAAAATTTTATTACGTGTCGAAGGAATTCCACGAACGCTATATCGCTGTATGTTTTATTCGAACGCGACGTTATAAAGCTGTCGCGCCGCATTATGTGCTGTCGATATGCGGATTTTAATATCAAAAACCTTATCAGTTTTATCCCTTTCGCTTTTACAGAAGTTACCTAGACACTGATCGAATTCACATAAATTAGTTCTTCCTTATATCAAAAACAGTAGATTTTGTTTCCACCAATTTACTGTTACAATTTATGGTAAAGATCTCTATTTGCATAATAAGCTATTAACCGTTCCATAAAATCAGCAGTCAAATATTTTTATATATGGTTTAATACTGGGACTTAATTCTAATTAGATTTATTGTAACTACTTAAAATTTTCGCAAAACAGATGTGCTTAAATTTTGAGTCTTAAAGCTCCTGCGAAGATATCAGGTTCATATCCCGCCCACATTACTTTTAGTTCTTCCTATGGCGCGAGAAAGATATTTCGATACTTATTCTAAGACTCAGCTTTGGTTAATACGTGATGATAATTTATCCAGTATTTATTATACTTTTTCATTAATTTACTGTGGACCTTGGAACGGAACAAATACTTAAAAGAGAACAGGAAAAAATCGATGGAATAATAACAATCATAGTGATAAAACTTATTTCAGTGAGACAGTTTTTATTTAATAATAACTTTTTATATTCACTCGTGGCATTAACACCAAGTAATTTATTATTCAATATCTTTTGTTGCGTTTAATCTCGTAAGCAGCTACTTAAACGAATTTAATGAAAATATCAGAGCGTTGATCCTCCAAAAAACGTATTGTTTATTATACCTCCATCAATTACTTTAAAAGTTATATCGCTTGAACTCTAACATCTAGAAAAAATATGTGATAAAAAGAAACTGACGACATGTTCGCAAGAATTAGTCATTTTGGCATCGAGTCAAAATGAGTCAAATTAAATTAGTTATAGCCGAAGTCTTAAGATTTCGGCTATTGTCCAAAGAGCGCTCATCAAAATCGCTAATGTACCGTTGTGTATTTTCAACCACATTTTCTATTGTGAAAGCGCATCATTAAATATTTTAATTTTCAGCAATTTGTTGAGATTAACATCGCGTCGAAAAATATTGTGTTCTTAACATTCCGTCGAGATGATGTTGATTTTTGGCACAGAAAAAAAATAATATGAAGTGCAATTTTATAGTCGTATAGAAAATACAAAGTCGTATGACAGCAGTAATTGATTAGTAGGACAGCTGTTGCGGTTATTTATCGAGTCGCCCGCCGGCTTCCAGGAAGCTCTATAAAATCGCCATCTACGTTGTTTTTCATAAAATTCAGCAATCATAGGATATCTATTAGTTAATATTTCTGTACTTTTTATTACTATGACAAATTGATCGTAGCATATGCGCGTTGTCAATGGGGTGTAAAATGGAAGTTGTAGACATTACATACGAGTATAAAATTAATTGATGTTCTTTTTCTCGCTGTCATTGTTTCGCTTCATCTATTCATATGATTGCTTCATCACTGACTCTTATTATTTTACATAAACAGATTTGATTTATACTCAAACATGAAACTTTACACATTATTTATACATAGCTACACACATTTAGTACCAACGTGCTTCTTAGCAGCTGCGAACCCGCTGCCTGATAACCGCAGAAACAATTGATGCAGTTACATGTCAAAGAAATTAAACCATAGAAAATATTACTACGTACCTACAAATACCGGTAATACATAAAATGTTTACTTTTCCTCCGGAAGTTCAGATGGCTTGTAACCCCTAAAACATTCGGTTCTTTAATAGTATAAATAGTCATTTATGTTTTGACTTAACATGAATACAGATTTATTGCAGTGAGGAGCAGAGATACTTATGAAGGAAAGACTTGTGTGTATTACGAGTGTTCAGCTAATAAACACGTCTTAATTTCTCGTTGAATGGTGGGCTATTAAAATAAAGTTTTAAAATATGGAACGCCAGATTTTATTTACGTTTTTACAATTTATGGTGTGTGTGAGCGTGACGCGGGCGACGGAAGAGAGCGGCGCGAGGCGGCCGCGCTGCGCGGGCGCATCTCTGACACGCGTATGACAGAGCGTTGACTGTTATATTTTCCAGACGATTTATTACATTATAAGAGCACAGTGCGTGCCGTTAATACGCTTTCAGATGCATAAATAGTAGTCATTTTATTTTGATGTCTTACAAGACATTCGACGACATGTTTAATTGTTCAGACGGGTCTCTTAATACCATAAGCTATTCTCGGTCAAAACAGTTTCTCATGCTATAATTTATTAGCATTGAAATTTTAAGGAATGCATTTTGGTTATTGAAATTCATTTTGAAATCCTTTAAGATGTATAAATTTTTCGATTTTATTAATCTGTCGGGTAATGTGACATACGCTTAGCAGCGCTTACAGTCTCACATATCAGAGATTTCATTGCGCATTATTTTCTCGACGCGAATGTCGACAGCTCATTGTTTTGAGTTTTTTCGGCGATGCTAAATCAGCCTCTTAATTGATATAATATCGCTTTAGTGGTCGCATAAACTCATTACTCCGCTCCGAGAACAAAAGCCAAATTTCACGATGGAATGAGAAATTATTGTAATGTAGAATTTTATTCACGTCCCCATAGTTATTTTTGTCTTTGTCAATAAACTCGTTGGGGCAAATGAAGCTTGGATCATGATTTTCGGGTTAATGGACGATGGATTAAAAATAATGATGTCAAAATGTATCTACGAACTTTTGTGTTAGTCGCAAACATAGTAATGATGGAAATGATAGAAAAATATAAACGAAGAGGCAGATAATGTGGCATATTTCATATCGCGTAATGGAGAATTTACAAGCTGTCAGAGCGAAATGACTCCCAGAGGTGGTCGCGACTCCTCGCCCCATTGCACGCTCGTCGGCGGAACTAGGCAACTGAGAAATACTTCTACGACTACTTGACCGTTAAGTATTGCATAGTTTATTTCACTTTTAATTAAATCGCATTTACCGCTCTACTTTTTATTTTAGTAAATATAATGAAGAGGTTTTGACGACAGTGTTGCCATGCCGAAACGTCATTTAAGAGGTCCTGGGTTTGATTCCCAGCTAGGCGGAAATATTATTGATGATATTTGATTTTTAGTTTTGGCTTGGGTGTGCTTTGTCTAAATCTGTTGATATGGCACCGACGATTCTAAGAATCCTAATTTGTAGTACCTATAGGTAAAAGTACCTTATGCAACGTTATTTTTCTTTACCTAATAAATATTACTGCCAAATCTTGTACAAAAACCAAGTCTGCAATTCTGCCAACAGAGTCACAGATATTTATTGCGCGTGTAAATGTAAATGTGGTTTCAGAAAAAAACACAATTGATTTAATATCAATAGAAAATTTTAATTTTGTCAAAACTAATATCTTTTTGTGAAACTCTCAAAATATACCTTTTTGTAAAATTAT
>LGAG01000899.1:231412-247237 GCA_001278395.1 Lerema accius | reverse complement strand
CAACAGAGTTGGTGACAGTGATCACTGAACAGATAAACAAAAAAATAAAATATATTTATAGATATATTTGCGCGTGTAAATATAAATGTGGTTGTAGAAGAAAAAATCTACATTAAATCAATGTTTTTTAATTTTGTCAAAAGTAATATATTTTTGAGAAACTATCGAAATATTTTTAAACGGTTATTCTATACTGAAGGGCAAAAACTCAGTTACCCCAATATGACTCCGACACGTGAAGATACGAACGTCCAGTAGCCGCGTAGCCAACATTATTATTTATGTCCTCCAGAAAAGTACATTTATAACAATATTACGCCGGACCGCACCCGCCCTCGGAAAATTATTTCACTATTTTCCGAAGATTGCAGGTGTATTATATTTCATGAACGTTATTTATGGCGAGACTTTTATTACAAATGCGTGCAATGTCTCTATCTGCTTTTTAGTGCCAGCGGATTATTTCAAATATTCACGTAATACTGATGCGTGATGGATACAAATTTTTCAATAAACGCTGGTATTTTGTAGGTTCGTCATAAATAAATCAGTAAAGGTTAGGTTAGATAATTAATTAAACAAGCATTAGTGTCACAACTCAAAACAGTAATTATTGCATTAACCCTAAGTATTAATAATTGTAGATAATAATGCAAATGAACATATTGGATTTTCTACTAGATCATGGCAATATTATTGATTTATTAATTAAGAATAAAATTTAATTGCCTATAAATCAAATAATAATCAAACACTTGAAATACAATCACAAAATTGGGAACCAATAAAAAGACAATCAGTTATTAAGTAAGATATTGTGTAACGTATTCCTTAGCTATTCATAATTTCGGGAATGGCTCAGTATTCCCCGTAGATGGATATATCCGTCAGAGGCGACGCCCTCGGTGATCGCGGGCGAAGTCCGAGCGTTACGAGGCTCCCGGGAGCTCCCCGTAGCTCAACTCTGTCCATAACCAATAATCGTAAATAAATGCAAACACCTACCAAACCCTACTCCCGTCAGCGAAATTATAAGCGGGAATCGCGAACTCTTGTTTGGATAGCCTTGTTTTCCTCAAGAGATTTTCTATTTTATTGCTTACTAGGTAACCCGGCAAACTTCGTACCGCCAATATAAACATTTTTTTCATTTTAGTCACCTTTTTAAACCTTCACTGAGCTACCGCAAATAATTCTAAACCAAAAGTCAAATCGGTCCAGTCGTTCTTGAGTTTTAGCGAGACTAACCAACAGCAATTGATTTTTATATACCTATACATAAATTGAGAATGAATAATAAAGACAAGTTAAAGCTTTGTCTTGGCCGTTTCACTTTAAATAAGTTAGTTCAACCAGTCCTTGAACAGCGAAGATATTGATTTGATTTTGAATTCAAATAAATTAATTTACATAATTATTTCAAACATTCAAATATTGAATTATTGAAAATTATTTAAAGGCTATAAAGAATCCCAAGGAAAAAAGGTGACCAGAAATTTTCTAATTTAATATTACCAACATCATCCGTTGAAAAACAAATTGATTTCAAGTGACTAGCTTCACAAAATAGGCAAGTCGCGCTCCGCTACCCAAGCATCTTTATATTAGTAAATCATGTTTGTATAATATTCTGAACTATAACATCATCAACTAAACTTTTACTGCCTGTTGAGATCAAGACACAATAAAGCGTTTAATGCGTTAACAGATTAAGTAGAATACTTTCTTATAACAAAATATCTTACGAGCATCGGTCGCTATCGTTTATTTTTACCTGAAGACCGCGATCCCGCGCATCTCTCCCTATTAAATTTTGTTTGCATTTATTTTAAAGGTGCGACGCTCGAGAAGACGTGGTATGTGAAAAATTACACCTCAGTCCAATATTTATGGGTGATATTCGGCAGCGGTTCCTTTGTGAGATGAGGGTGTATAAATAACACCTCTTATCGCGTGGGAGCCTACCCTTAAATTGGATTTATTTTAATTATTTATTGACACAAATTTATCTGGACAATCCAGTCGGTCAATTGAACGATTTACAAGCTCACTTCATTGCTTATAGAGACGTTATCCGGACGTGGAACAAGTGACTTTCTTGTAATTTGGATCATTACTTATCAAGATGGTGTGTAATGGAAAGATACCTACATACAACGGCTGCAAAAATTTCGTAACATGATTTCAGAAATTATTCCAACCTTAAGTAGTAAAGATACTACTAAGCATCTACCTACTGTTTCATCTTTCGCTAGTGTTTTTCGTATCGAGGAACTGATAATACTAACGCAAACGAAGACTGAAACGAATCAATCACAAAGTATTAGCACCCATAATAAACGCAATCGAATCTCGCCCTTGAATACGCTCGTAATCTCTATTTCTTCAAGCGAACGTCATAAACACTCCCGCTTTATCTGTGCGTTTACCTTTAGTTAAATAAATAAATTATAAGGAGCACGGGTAACGTTGGTTATTTTTATCTATAATCGCGGAGTATGACCATAAATTTGTTCTATATTTGAGAGCGCGTTGTTTTGCATACGAGTTGCAACCGACCCGTCTGCACATGCGTGCGACATCAATCTCAATTCTGAAATATTTTTCGTCTCAACCGCGACATGACGATGTGGCGCGTCTGTTCTGCATTTGCAGTGGTACTCAAATATTTGATTAGTTTTACCTTTGTCTTGATATGGTTTTGTCTTTATTGTAGCAGGACCTGAATATAGAAAACCTAATACTACAACAATACTATTTATGATAAGGCAATTCTGAGGGAAGCAATCCAAACGAACGGTCTTTGATTTAAATCCCGGCTAGGACATCTTACTTAATAAATAACTGTAATGTACCTGGTCTTGCCTGCTTGTGATGCTTTCGCTATATAAAGTATACTTATCATCTGTAATGAAAACAATTTTGATACAGGAGTTTAACAAAAAAGGAGTGTTGTATTTTTAGCATAGATTGAGAACCAGCCGAGTATTGGTATGGCGTTACATTTGCGTGCACCGCCAACATTTCGCTTGACATGTGCCTCAATTTGAAAAAAAATTAAGGTCGTTTACGCACCGTGGTCGTACAAGTATGTTTATTGCGTGCTCAATCGTTTCCTTATCGAATTTCAATCGCGTTGATAGACATCCTTTATGCGTGTCGTTATTTCACTACCTTGTCTCGTATGATTTCAAGAATACTCGATTTTCTGGTTATGTCACTATCATGTTTTCAGATTCAAGGTATTAATAAGTGAAAACATTCCTTTTTAATATATGTAGATAATAAGTGGTTGTTGTACTTAGTTGTATTTACACGTCACTTGTGTAATTCGGCAATAATTTGCATTCATTATTATAATTAATACTTACGTTTCATTTGCCCACGATTAGGGTTTCGTTTGACGTGCCTCTTTCATGAAAACCCCAGTAGAATGAGATCTTCATATTAGTAGTTTTCCACGTAACGTCTATCAATGGAACAGACGGGCTTACACACCGGAATAATGCTTCGATTACTATGGCGTAGGACCCATATCATAAGCGCTAGCGGTTTTAAAAAAATTACAAATTATACTCAGATGCCGAACCAATGCACTGACCTCTCTGCGTTTTGTAATTTTTGATATTACTTTGCAACTCGTAATTGAAAAAAAAATAACTGATTTATTTTCACAGTATCCATCATAATTTAAATATAATTTCAAACTGTCCGACTGCTGGGCTCGGGTCTCCTCTCCTTTCAGAATGTGACCAAGGTCACTGGTCAAGTGTAGATTGACAGACTTCTCACACCCAAAGAACTTTCTCACTTAAGAGAGTTGAGATGCATCTAAATTTAATAATATTACACTACACATATTTGCTATACTTATTTAAAGTTCAATCCACATTCTCTATTAGCTTTTATAACTTAAACGAGCGGAGTCGATGTGGGGCGATCACGCAGAGGGGAAAATGATTGACGGCGTCGAGAAATTTCATTTTGCGGCTTGTTGAGAACATGTCGATAACGCACTGAGGCTTCCACTATGGCACTTGATTGCCTCCTAGACTCCCCGTATTGTTCCACTTATCACACTTCATTTGATTTATTACTTACAATTGATCAGTGATTGGAGTATCATTCAAATACGGCTATGATAATAATGACATATTTAGAACTACTGTTGCTTTGAAAAGATAAAAGGAACAGTTGACTGATCGGTAATATTGTCTAAACAAATAAGGTTAACCATGAAAAGAGTTTCACAAACTCAACATGCAAACATTTCTCGGATCACTACAAAACCAATCTGGATATGAACTTTTTATGCTTATTCAAATGTCATATAATTTTGCATACAATATTTTCCCCAGGAGAAATGAAACAGTCGGTGACAGGGGAATTTAATAATGACAAAATAATACAAGGTAAGTTTAACGGGTGCCCTTTCTGCTGTCCGTCATACGGGGCTCTATTCATGCACGTAATATTTCTGAGATATTTGCCGACCTCCTAACGACTGACTAATTTATTCGCGAGAGGTAGGTTTATGAGATCCCGATTGCAGGACAAATATTGAATTATTTATGACAACAAAAACGGTTCTCCTAAATTGTTCGTATAATGCTATCGTTGGACAATCATTTTGATAATTTATCTTTCGGTGTTTGAACAACAAAATTAATAAGACTAGCCAACGAAAATTAACAATTAAATGTCATGTATAATATGTTTGCGGTGTACCAATTAAGGTAACAAAATATGAAAACAATTTTTGACATCATCTAATTTAAAGACTTCATTATTTTTTACTTTCTATCATAATACGCGATTGAATACTTAGGCATGTCTTTTGTCATGAAAAAAGCGAAGGCTTAACATATTATCATTTCTTGTATCACAAATTAAATATTAATTCCATTGATTCAATACAAAGCGATAACTATCTCGGAGTTAATAGCAGACACGATGACAAATGCATATCGCTTCATCTCGAGCGCAAAGATTAATGTGCGAGAGGACGAGTCGGGCTAGACAAAACCTACCGCCTGCGCACATGCAACAATTCACTAATTCGACCCGTGACTACGACGTAGGCCTTCACGAGACATCCATACCCCGTCCTGTAAGCCACGCCGGTTATTATTTATCTGTCGCAACTCTGACATCATCCGGTACAAATTGAACGTTAACCTCTAAACGACAAGGAACTCTAGCCCCAAATGTTAAAGCACAAAACGTCTTCAACTTTCTCTGCGCTTAATACGTGGATAAACCTATCCAAACGCTGAACAAAGACAATAATGACGTGATCTAAATGTAAGAACTATAGTTTGATCTAAAATTAAGTGAGATGAAAGGGAATATGTCTGATACAAAAAATATTACTAAAGCACTTGCATTGTTTGAATACGGTGCTTTGTTGAGGACACAAGTATGTTAGCATGAGAGCATTCCGCTCGATTAACATCATAAATGAGAGAAATGTCGGATCAAAGAATAGCAGGTGTGCCCTATTATAATAATTTGTCATTCATTCTAATTTCGCTTTAATGTCCTTTTGTCGTTTTATTAAATGCAGTGGGATTATTAAGTTGAAACGTTGAAATATTGTGTCTTCTATTATACACTCTAATGAGCATTGAAATGTCAATTTAATTAACAATTTCAAGCGTTAGTTAAGACTTCATATTTCGTTAAGGATATTGTACTATTCGTGTTTAGTTTGTAATTAGCACATTTTTTGGGATTAGTAAAAACAGTCAGGTTAGTTAAACTCATAACTTACCATTTAGTTCTTGAAGAAGTTAACAAACCCAACCATAGTGGTGAAAAGTACTTAATTTACTTTCAACTATACTCACTTTGAGTAACAAATTTCTACTGTTTTCCAAATCCATACGCTTAACTCCCACCGTTTTTGTGCAATCAACAAACGATAAGCGTATCTGTCCATAAATCGTTCCATTATTGTTTCCCAATTGACAGAAACATTTACAAGTTGTTAGTAGAATGACAATGACCGGCCATAATCCAAATCTAAACGCCACAACAAACCTGACGGAATATAAATGTGTGGCTTGATCCTGGTGGCTTGTGAACCGACGACGTGATGTGTCGTTATTAACAAGCCTGCATTAATGACACATAAATACTTAACCACACTACACAATATTAGACGCGCACTTTCACACATGCGCGTGGTTCTCGGCGTTGTCTTCACTCCGTTATCTGGGCCTTTAAAGAATCACGTATTCACTTAATATAGTTTTTACTGTACTGTGCTAGAAACAGACAAATTTTTTGGAGCTTATACATGTCCGTTCTTGGTGCGCTTTACAGCCCAATTGGTTGTTTTAACATTTTCAACAGATGAGGTATCATTGGATTTGTGTCCATCGTGAGACGTACCTATATGGGTAAGTATTCAATCCTATATATCACTTATACTTTCCTTCTACTGAAGGCTATGATTGGCTAACGAAGGTATTATGACATTAGTAACGTTCCTTTTCTTTTATTATCAACCTTTTTATCTAATGATAACGATTAGCGATAAACCCCAGGTCGCTAGACCTATTTCTTAGGGAGAAAAACTGAAAATATTTGGACACCATAACGTATGATCTTACAACGGGACAGTAAGAGATAGACACATTAAAAAACCTATAGATGAGTCGAAGAAAGACAGTACACAGTTGAGATCCGGAATGTAGGTATCATTTACAATAACATTTTTATGATCCTCAGAGGCAACACAAAGAAGCAGTTAAAGTTATGTCTTATTATTGAGGACACATCGACTAAAATTACACAATTTCATGTGGATGGCATATGTTTTATTGAAATGGAGATAATTAATCGGCAATTACGATGCTGGACGTTACAACGTCAGGTATACCGCTGTGCGCGCCGGCCTCCGTGGCTGCTTAGGACCTAAATGTCGCTTATAAATCGAGCGCAGCGCTCCAGCCGCGACTTCATGTTGGATAAATATTGACATTTATGCACATATTGCTCCATATACGTTTTTTATAGTTGTAAAATATGAAGCTAGAGCGGAACGTTTGTTCGGCTTTATAAGTCGATACACTCCGTAAGTAGCCATAAAAATTAGCATAATTGAATGTTTCTCGTTGTAAATACAAATTATTCGGGCGTATAAGTCCCGAATGTCTTTGTTTATGTGGCTTAATCAATAGGAAAGACGAAAATGGTACGCCAATAAAAATTTATTCCAAATTTTGTGTAGGAGAACGACGCGGAGTAAATTAAACCGTCGCGTTGTACGGGCTACTCATAATTGAAAAACTTCCAGTGCGAGTACAGCCTTCCCACACGGTGGGCGGCTTGTGGCGACAGCGACACGTCGATCTGATAACATGCTCACTAGACAACATCCACCAGTTATCTACAGACGTGAAATCAATTGGCTCGCGGAATTATCGCATTACGATGCCTAAGCTCTGCCTAATTGGACACTTCCTTCCATGTTCTTCAAATTTAATATATGCGATTAATTCCGTACCGCTCCGTCGCGGTTAATCCTTGGTATTCGTGAATTTATTTATAGAAAGTTGTGGTTATGTTTAATGACAACCGTATGGAGCCGTTTTAGTATCGTGTTTATAAATGACGCGCCGGAGAACAACAACAGAAATATAAAGGACTTTACATCACAATTAATCGCTACTTTATAGAAGCTAAATATGTATACACAAGTCTATTGTAATCGGAACTTAGTTTAAAGGGGTATAAGGTTTCTATTTGAGTTATATTATTCACCCATTTCCGTGACAGGAAATGCCGTTTCGTCGTCGCATCGTGTCGACAAAAAATCTAAAAGCAAGCATTATGTTGTTAACTGCGATTTAACTCATTTCATATTTTAGATGACTACTGTCGCATAACATACCCGTCACTTAACTCTATGACGTTATTAATGATTTCAGATTATAGACTCAGTGAGACAACTTATTTTTAGTATAGAATCGACGTCATTAAAAGAAATGCTAAAAACAATGCTATATTTGTCCCTACGTCTTTTTCAAACATGTTGATATGGACTATATTTTATTTAATGACACTAGTTTTACGTGATTGAAGATTGATGTGATAACTAAAGTAAATTTTACTACGTATTTTGCTGCTTTTGTAGAATCAATAGTAATTATATGTAAAACACCTACTTTAAAAATTCCATAAGATTTTTTAATAAATAGTATTGGCTGATAGTATAGACTGACAGTATGTGTGTACCTATCTACTACACATGTGGCTGCCATTAAAATACTCCATTCGTCGAAAATCAAATGAGTTCATGATTTTTATGCTGAATTTATAAAATGTTACACTGGTTGTCTGTAGGCGCATTAAAAATGTATAAGTCGCCCTCTTTTAATATTTATAGAGGAATATACTGGAACGCTGCTTGGTAAATATGAAGCTGATCTTTGAGTTCTTGATTTGTAACCGGTGTCAAAAATATTAAGTTGGCCTATGACGTACGAATAAATGCATAAACAAAAAAGTAGGTACACTACAAAATTTTACATTCATATCCGTTGAAATATTTATTAATTTTGTAAATACGTTGTGGCATACACAATAAATATGTCGCTATTATGATAACCTAAAAATACTATGTACCTAGGTACTAAGGATGTATGTACGGATGTTTTTACTCTTTCACGCAAAAACTGCTGAAAGACTAATTAAATATCTAAAATAACATAAAAAACAAATATTAGGTACCTGCTCTTTTGTCAATTCGGTTAGAAACGTAATGATTTAGTCGAACTTTCAAAATATTACAATTAATCATAATATGTCCAACTGTACTAGAGAACCCGCTTTATGGTCGAAATTTGAGCATAATTTATTATGTTAAACGATAGACTTCCGACTTGTTCGACATACTTGACTTGTAGATGTCAATGTCAACGTCAACTGTCTGTCATCGTTGCCTTCTGCCTTACGTATGTGTGATATATTTGTATATAAAACGCATCCTAGTATGGTTTTTGTTTAAATGTAACACATATTTTAAACAAAATGTAGCTAGCCTTAAATTAAAGTGTAGCAACACTTAAATTACAATTAAATTAGACACTTAATAATTCATCTCAGAATTACATTATTCCAAAAAGGAGCCCGCAAGTTGAAGCTTTACTAACATTAAAGAGTTATCTATTCATACTTTCCAAATATTATAATTAGTGGCATATTTCCAATTATATTTCAGGGTGGCTATAGATCTCCGATGCGCAAGTGAGCCTGTCTTTAATGATGATAAATTATATTGTTTTAAAACTTAGCAATTCAAGGTGTCTCTATAAATTAATCTCGCTACTGTCAGAATAAAGTGAAACGGCAATTAAATGGCCGAGTAAAATTACCACACAATGTGCCGTGTATATCATGAGATGACATGTGTCTGCCACTACCGACGAACGGTGAGCCACTCATCATACTCTACTCATTATGAAGGCACAGCGCCTTATTTAACCATTTTATGACACGTCATTTTAATTGAGAATATTAATTAGTGAAATATAAAACGAGGCATTAGTAATGCTGCTGCTAACTTGTTAATTTAAATCTTGTACTTTAAGATTGTAGTCGTATATTACAATATTTTTTCATTCATGAAGATGGCTCATACGAGTAGATTCATACATAAACGTTCAGTGTCATCGCTGTCTGACCGCGAGTGATACTTAAAAAATAAATAATATTAATATTTTTTTGTTCTACAAAAAGTTGTTTATCCTCGAAATGGCGGAATTTATGTTTTGCTTTTGACTACTACCTTCAACTGATTTTAAATAGAATTTTGACTCCTTTTTATCATATAAACAGTAATTAATCTACACAAGGCGAATGAATTCAGTATAGTCTGAGCACAGCACGACCACGTTAAGCAATTAAAAAGCAATAATTGAAAACGGGTATTCAGAATAATATGAAGTATATAAAAAGCAAACAATTTTTCCGGTGAATTTTGCAACGAAGCGTAGTGGCGCGGCGTGGCGTCCAACCGTGCTATGGGACGTTTATGTAGCAATGCTAAGAATGTATTTAATGAGACCTGCGATAACTTATACACTACACATCCATTTACACTTTTTGGAATTTCATTCACTCCCCTCTCGAACGAAAAAGAAAGCGTTAATTTAATTAGCATTAGAATACATGAGGTGATATACGACTTGAGGAAGATTTATTTGCTCCGTCACGAACTCCTTGCATTCATTACGTCTCTATTATCATATTTCATACTCTGATTTAGTGTATCCTTCAGTATCGCGAGACCGTTATAATTAATTCTGACTAGGCGTTTGAGCTAAATACCAATTTCAAAGTGTTGTGGAGATCCAAGTATAAAAAAGGACCAAATGCGTACGGGTCTGCGTGAAAACTTCGTAGGTGTCTATAGGTAATTACTTTTTCATTTATTAATCTTGCCTAGCTGTGGTATTTTTTTTTTGGGAACTTCTCCATACATCCAAATAACCATTTAGCTGGCATAAGAAAAAGGCAACACTTGAATTTCACAAAAAAATATTAATTCAAAGACAAATGTTTCACAATCAGATGCAAATTTAGTAATATAAATTCTTATTAGGTAATTTACACTTTTAAGTTTATATAGAAGCTTAACATTATTGTAAGTAATATAATTAATATGAAGCTACGAAATGATGGCGTGCGACGGTTACGGAACTCTAATAATACTACATTGTCTTATGAGGACGCAAATCGTTTATCGCATCGGTTACAGATTCATAATAAAATGACGTTCATGCATTTGGAAAATACCGTCGGGATATTATTGTCAAATTTTCACGTGGCACGCAACGTGTCATAGCACACCATGTCAGAAATTCATATCAATCTTATTTAACTTTCATTAGTTTTCTCGAATATTCTGTTGTATTCTTAGGATTATTTTAATATTTATGAAGTTGTTCTGGTCAAAGTACGGACTGGATTACGTAAAATGCTAAAGGATTTTAGCCGCGCAGTCTTTTTATTGTGATGTCAGTTTTAAGTCTCGTCTGCTTGTTTGATTATTAGAAGTCATTTGAGTGTGAAATATAGGTAGGTATGTATAGTTTTTAGCAAATGATATAGATAACCACATTGATTACACGTAATTCTGTATGACAGAAAATAGTACCTGGTAAATAAAATAAATTATTAAAATAGTCTTTTAAAACGCCTTTCGGAAAAATGTTGACTAATGGATATGCGGAAAAAATATTTTTATTTCGCATCTTTCTCATTATTATTAAATTATAAATAAATACGAATGGTGGTCCGTTCGTGTGATCTTGTGCGAGTAAAATTAAAACAATTGAACAGCTGCAAATTAATTAATGTACACACGCCGCATCAGTGGCGAAAATAGGTAATTAACATTCTTGAAAAACTTCATCTGATAGGTATTTTACAGGGAACTAAAATCGCAAGGAGTGGATGTCGACATTTATAAACTCCGCAAAGGTATTACTTAGTGTAATTTAATTAAAAATGTATGTTATTAATGTAATTTGGCAAAGTGTTGAAAAGTCAGCTGTAAATTTTGTTTAATTCATATTTTTTTGGACTTTGGATTGTGCGTTTTATTTTAAACATTTACTTTAATTATTACCTGCAGTCCTTTATAAAGGTAATAAGGTATTTTTTTATAAAAGGGTACCTATTCTATCATATTCATTAGCGTTTGTAATTGGTATTTTCTTTAAATTTTTATCCGTTCCTACCTTTGTTGGTGTCCTACTAAGACACATTTTCAAATTTCTAAATCAAAACACCGTTTTTAAGTAAGCCGCAATTTTTTATGGTATTATAAAGTAAAGAAGTCATGTTCCAATAAAGTATGGAATAAATGTCTGACAAATAAATAAATTATCCGCAGTTTTGATGAGGGACAGTCTCACTGGAACATCCTATAGGTATCTACGTAAGATAATCAAAAATGTTAATCGTCAATTAATCTTACTAATCATGATCTAGTAAATTATGTTGATATCAACCATTCCAGTCAACATTATCTCCATAAATAGGTACTTCAAAGAGATGATTTGACAGACATTTTTTACAAAAATGTTATTTGACTTCCATTCCGGAATTTCAAATATTATTTTGTTGTTCAAAAACCCCGTTGAATCCTCATGCATGATTTCAAGAGTCGCTGTCCTTTAATTTACATTTTTACTCGCCTTATTTATTTGACTTTATCGCACAAGTCATCAGAAACACGACTTATGTGAGTAAAAGTTCCGGTTTTAACAAAAAGAGAAAATAGGCGTATGAAATAAAGCTAATAAGTTAGTTAGTATTCAGTACCGTGTCAGATTATAGGTAAATTGTGACATGTTTAGCCTGGTAGCTGATATCAGACCATCGACTCCGATGTTCGTAATACGGTACACCGGTAGCAGCCCGCAGCACACGTACGTTCATCTACGAATACGTCTAGAATTTTAAGTTCATATACCTACGTTACGTTACATTTGGTCTGCTGATATCGACAAACAATACCATTCTGTGCTACATAATACAATCTGAACCCCCCTGCCCCCTACTCTCCGTCATAGATACGACGAGAATACGATCATCTCACGACCACCTAGAGGTCTCTTCACACTGGATAAGCCATTCGTAGGCCTGCGACCGCATTTATACGACACGCACTAATTTTATTACCCTCATGTTTCTAAATGGGCCTCATTTTGTTTCAACCAAATTATTTATATTTTACTACATGGACAGATCGTTTCCCAATCGCTTGTTGACCTAAAAAGCATTTATTTTGTGTAACTCAGTGAAGCGTTGACAAAATAATGCTGATGGTATCGATGCGACTCGAATTGACATACGGACGTTTTGATGCGTAATCACTTGAGTGAAATTATAATATGAATTATTCAAACTATTGCTACTCCGCAATGAATTTATTGTTATGCGTACGAGTATTTATGAATCACTTTCAAAACTTACGTTACACAATCACATAAAGAAATATGGAGCAAAGGTTGCTGTATCAAGCATATTATTAGGTAAATTTATTTTACTTTTTGGGTCATTAGGAATATGCAGAAGATATACAAATAAAGCTTCCTTCTTAACTGTTTAAAACATAGTCGCATTCATGCTCATGCAACAACAATCATTAACTCAAAGGATTGCGATTTCTCCACAATGTAAGGTCTTGGGTCTGTTATTCTTAAATAATTAAATATCTCTGCTTATCCAGCTGCTTCATAATGAGGAATATTTTGATAGCAATCTCTTATTTACAATAATAGTGGTTTTAATATAAAACTATTCTTGTGTTTTAAAACAATAACACAGGCTAGACGTCTCTTTATTCGTATTTCTTAATAAATTTAATTGAGCTCGCGCGTTCAATTAAGAACGAGACTCATCGATTTCAATTAAATAAATAAAAAGGTTATAAAATGTCTGGGGAACGATAAATTTCCTCTATTACTATTCGTACTGTAATTTAACGGTAATTGGTGCATTGTTTTAAATCGATCTAAAACTTGAAAATAAAGTGAATCATTTGTTAACAGGGTAACCATGAAGCGAAAGACCGATGATTGTACTACAATAACGGGACTTGACATTTTGGAAATGTATTCGATGTCAATAATAAAGCACGTAAAAACAGATTGATATTTCAATTAATGCATCTTTAAAAATCGAATGATATACCTCTAACGAATACAATTTAGCAATCTTGACTTTATAGTAACAATGAATTTGCTTTAACTATAATTTTCCAATGTGACTCTACATTTATGTAAATAATAATACCTATCAGTATTTATTTACAATAATAATACTAATCACAAAAGACTGTATCAAACATGTATAATGAAAATATAAGTAGTTATCTCGGATTGTAATAAAATAGTAGACACATATCATCAATTATCCATCAATGATTTAGGGTTCTATTACGACCAATCCGCGGGATTGCTGTTGGTAGGCACAGCTGTTAAGATGTTGATTTACGTCGGTATAGAGCTCGCCCAATTATCTTATTAGTGGCCAATTTATCGTTCGTCACATTAACATATGGATGGCGTACAATCACAGTGAATCAGTCTATTAGTTATGGATGAAAGATTTTCTTTAAATAAAGATTAGGACCTTAAAAAATTCCTACATATTATTAGATGGCTTATTAGGGGCAACAATTAAAATATGAGTATCGGTATAGGAAGTTAGATTTATCGGACGGGGACTCCAAATTAGCAATAATTTTATAAACAACTAATGAACAAAAATGTGAAAGCTAGAGTGTATAAGAAATATGAAATCACAATCTGTCATTAAATATTTTTCATTTAAATTGTAACTACTGACAACAGATACAAAAATAAATTTTCATTATTTATTGTTCTCATTGTATGTACTACTAAATATCCGTACAGTTATTTTTATCTTAGTAAAATGGTTCACTGTTGCTTGAACCGTCACTAATAATTCGCTTATGCCCACTATCTGCGGGTCAATATTTTCTCATGAAGCTCGACGTTTTGTCACACAAAATAACGTGTTTTATCGTTCAGTGCTGCTCGCTAAATGTTTTACGGCAATAACAATAAAGAAAAACAAAAGCATATTGTCTCCTCTTTCCGTATTTATTTTACAAAGAAAAGAAAGACTCACTTCACTTTTATTAATATTTATTCCACGTCCCTAATATACATGACCTTGTGTGTTTGAGGACAGATTTTACTGACAATATTTCTACTTTACCGAACATGCTAACGTACAAAATATGAATAATTCTTCGATTATGTACTTCAGAAGTGAATACCTCGTCGAGCAAGGACTAACCCATATAATAATAATGATAATAATGATACTTAAACATGGAATACCATAAGTAGGTGGGTACCTACTTGAAGTTTTGAAATTTAATTTTAGTAGATAAATAGTTATAATTTACACACAAATACATATAAGATTTATAAACTTAAGTGATGCAATTTTGAAGTAAAAAACATACTTCGTAGAAGAGTCATCTGTTTCTGATGATATTTTCATATCGGCAAATGCACTGCGCCCGCTGACCGTGATGTGGGGAACAGTATGTGTTTGTCTTGCTTCTGTGAAGCTGTAATTGCTATCGCGGCGAGATCACTTCTTCGTTCTTATGTTCTCATAAATCAATAAAATATAATCCCTTTTTCTGTGAACAAGCTTGCAATATTCAGAATCCTTAGCTGTAGTCGCACATAAGAAATTCAAAGCGTCATGACACTAATATTCACTAAAATAGGTTAAAAATATTCAGTTGTCGTTTTACTATTCACTGACACGATTTTAGGGCAGGCTTAGAGGATGTCTATTAACATATTCCTATTAGTAACGAATTCACGTATCTACGATAAATATGTGAAGGAAGAATATCATAACTGTTCTGATGAAATATTACCGAAATATGTTTGATATTCAAATAGCAGTGGGGACTTCCGCTGGGAACGCAGTGGGCCCCCGACGCATCGTCGGCTCTCAGTCGCACAAATGTCCGTATTTTACTGCTACAACCGATCTGAATAATAACACGCTACATTAGTTTCCCATTATGCCTTCGAGACAATAAAATTTGCCCAATTTTACGATCACATTAATAATTTTATGAATGGAAGCAAACGTTTTAAATCCTTAAATGCATGGATGGGAATAAAAAGTGTGCGAGGGCGATCGAGGTCGTTTCGATTGCGGGAAGGTGTTAAAGGTAGGTAATAAGATGAGTGTTGATCTGAGGAGTTTATGTTGGTGTTGCCAGGGGTCGTTAGTGTCGTCTGGCGA
>LGAG01000899.1:214072-231385 GCA_001278395.1 Lerema accius | reverse complement strand
GGGTTACAAGGTATGAGGTATGAGCGTAGGGTCAAGCGTGGTCGCTCGAGCGCTCGCCGGAAGACGACCCGTTCCCAGCGTATCGCTTGCACTCAACCGGATGCTGACTCCTGCCTTGCTATTATAGCTTAATGATTTATTATTCGACGATTTTATCGATAATATTTATAGTGGTATTAATTTTATGTAATCATTCCAAAAATTACAGTTTTGCCGTCTGTCCACGTGAAAGTTGATGAGATATTAATTGGCGTATCTATATATTTGGAGCAGTACCAAAACATATTAAGTAGTGAAAATGTATTTTCAAACCTAAGACTCCTAGGATGTAAAACAACTAAAAATAGTATATTTAGCAATTGTCTGTTTGTGCTGCTTGGAAAAATATTTAGCATATTTAATCTTCGCATAAATAAGTTGCCACACAATTCTGTTATTTATAAACGGTATTATGAATAAAACTTATCAGTCTCAAAGCTAACTTTCGATAGCATCGCCAATAAGATATCTACTTTTCTTAAATCAATAATAATATCGATATATTTAGCCCATCACTGGTCTGGTTAAAACAGAAGGATGTGCAAGCAGTCAGTTTATCAGGTTACGCGAAATGAAACCACAAAATCAGCGGTGGCCGCAAAACAACGGAAGCCACTACCAAGGGTCCCCTACGCTCTCACGAACGGTGACTTATTAACATATCTACACTTCAAACGTGTTTTCAGTTGGACTTACTATAAATCTGCAACTAACTTAAATGATGTAATTTATGTCGACAAGGCATTTAGAATACTAAACGACGTTTAGTTAAAAGATAGATCAACGTAAGACAATAGATGTTTAGATCATGTTATTTTAGAAACAACTCAACTTCGACTATTTTAATTCTTGATTCGTTTATAACAAAAACAAACAATAAAAAATAAAATTAACCGTATTTTGTTAAGTAGGCACTATAACATAATATCATTTCGCAATGTTTGCTTAATTTTAAAAATCCAAATGCATAAAATCTACTCTAGCATAAAACAATACTTAATTCACAATGAGATCCTCAGTTAAATTACAGTCATAAAAGTGAAGAACATTTATGGCATTATTCGGAGGCATATCGAATCTGTCGCTTATACATTCAATGTGACTCGAGTACACTTCAGTGCATCAAAATAATACATTATACTACAGCAATAGATTGAGAAGGAATATTAAAAGTTTTCTAATATTCAATCGATCGTGTATAATAAGTGCATACATATTATGTGTTCGTAATTATGTATGTAAACCATCATCTTTTTTAAATGTCTTTCGACGCTTTTCATTTTTTTCTGTTTTGACAGTTTTATGATTAGATATATATACAAATAAAAAATAAATTTTTAAACACTAATGTTGTTTGATTTGTTTAAATTACGAATTATTAGATTTAACTTGTTTAAGATAATTTTTAACCATTTATTGTTACTATCGACTGCAGTTTTTAAATTTAAAGAAATTAATTCGTTTAATTAAAGTAAAATAGTATTAATCTTAATTAAATTTAGATTTAATTAAGGTTTTATTAGTAAAACTATATGTTTTATGACTCACTGCTGTAAGATATTACAAAACGTACAAGAAAACATCCCATTACCCATAGAAAATTAAAACGTTCATACTTTTTTACATCCCAAAGTGTATATGAGAAGTTATAGGTTTCATTTGCGGGCGATAGACGACAATTTTCAATTTTCTTGCGCGTGCGTCCCATTTGAATATTTTAATTTGGGGGGCGGCGCGACTATTTCAATTTATTTTATGAGCCTACCACCAGAAGGGTTCGCGACGCTCTCACCGCTTCAGATTAGTAAATATTTGATAGCTTTATAGCTCCCTGTGATATATTTATACGCGCTTCTCAACGGGAGTGAACTCATATCCATACTATCCCTATCCGACTTATACTTACTCATTAGATATGTCGACTTGGGGGACTCCTGAGAAATTGTATTGTTTGAGATTTGTGTTCTATGTTTCAAGGATTTACATAAGATTTGATGTGTGTAACTGTGTACTATATAATTACCTACATTTCAACATTATAGGTGTTATTATTGACTTTTTGGGTCTTGTATTCTTAAGTTGTTATAGTTTAAGATTATACGAGTAGATACCGTAGATTGGCACACCGACTTCAGGTTTTGCTGTTAAGTCAATAGCTGCCAAATCGTTAGTAAACCTCGTTATAGATACATAAACTTCTATCAAATGAAAATATCCTTCCTAAATTCAAGAAACAACTCTGTCAGAATTTGGTATACCAATCTAGGATCTTTCCTTGAGATATTCAGCACAGTGTATTACTAATTAATGTTTGAATACTTTTTACTATAGTAAAGTACAGTACCTACATCAAATATTATGTACAGCATGAATGGATAAATGTATGTAAAATTTCAAAGATAGTTTGAAGGTATGTCAGTATCAGTACAAGTAGTCCATCAAGCGAAACAAGTAAACCAATTACGTCATAGATCGAACATGCAAAGCTCTTTGGGCCGGTGCAGCGAGCCAACGAGCCCATCGAGGGGCTGCTCGTTTAACCTCACATAGCTATGTTTCATCTAATAGAATTGCGAGCTCGTTATCTGCTCAGATTAAAATATTCAGTATTTGAGTGATTTCACGAGCGAGTGAGCGGCAAAGGGTTGACTAGTCGTTTCGCCCGCTTTGAACACTTGTGGGGAGGCATGCTCGGGTTAGGTGGCTACCTACCTATTTTACATACGAGGAAGTGTCGCTTGAATCACACAAAAGTTATTAACGTCGCTTCGCTCTTATTAATAATAAATTACTTTTATTCATCTGTGTGCGAAGTGGAATACGTGTCGGGTTAGTTACTTTATTACTTCAGGTAACAATAAGTATCTTAGGTATTCGATGTGTTGTGTAGTGCTCTACTTATTTCGATGTATCATTTATCAAATATTTTGTACCTATTATTTTTCTGGCTATTTAGAGATATTTCGACGAGTATCATCAGCGTAGGTAGGACGTAAATATCTATACCTACATTGGTATCCTTTCTAAATGGAGGTACCTTTTACCTCGTTTCACAATAGAACTCATAATCCGTTCGCGACGGTGTGCCTATAGCGAAACATTAGGTCCCCATATTGTCCATAATAGGCATATTATTTTAATCAAAAACTATTGTTGGCTATTCAGTAAAATGTCAATGAAGCCGCAGTATTCGTACAAACAAATGAATTGTCGATTTCCACAACCTTTTTCTGGGCGTCTGGCTCGATGAATAATTCAATTTATATAATGGCATTGACCGCATCAAATATTTTATTTCCGAGTTCTGCATATTTCAGACTGACAAAAACAATGTTTTCGAATACATTAAAAGTTATTTGGTCATACCTCCACTTCTCCGTGTCATTTGGTTTGTCAATTATCTGAACTCGAGCTAAGTGCATCCTATTAAAGAGTGACCTCTAAGTAATATAAATTGGTGTGTGGTGGCCTGAAAGTGAAGTGAATACTTGCCTACAAATTATTTTATCAGATATGTTTTGAAACGATCTAAACAAGAACTGCAATATCTTAATAACGTATGATTTTTTTCACATTTCAAGGATATCTTAAGGAGCAAACATAGGAATGAAGGTTATAGGTATCTACAGAAAATCTTTAGCAAAAAATAAAAGACAATTTTTTGTGGTTTAAAAAATATCGTGGTGTTTTGTACTATCGAATTATGATCAGGACACGTCATAATTCCTTAGAAGCTTCTTAAAACAAAATGTGTTATTCATCTGTTTTACCTAACGAACTAAGGTCTAACTAGCTATGGGCAGGCTATGGGACATAAATACCGGATATTGTGAACAGATAAATATTGCACTCCACCCATGGAGCTAATTTTATGAGTGAAATTAGTTATTCATCTGTTGTTGCCATTTATTTATAGAGTACAATGAGAGCGGCAGCAATGCGCTCAGCCGCGCCCACTATTATTTGCGGATGTGCTATTATTTCCATCAAAAGCAATTTGTCGTTATTATATTAAGTACCTACGCGATTACAGTAGGTATCTATTTAGGTACCTTTTAGGCCTAGATTATTAGATACACGTGATATTTAATTGATTATGCCTTTGCTAAGTTAGGTCCAATTACAGGTTCATTGCAGGGTAGGTAGGTACTACTATAGGTGTTAACATTGAAACTTGGAACTATCTCGGTTTTACGAATTTTGCATCCATTGTTTGCTATATTAAAAGGAATTTGAAAAAAATTACTTCTAAATCGAACCTGTTTATACTAAACAGCATAAAAATATACAGTTATTTGAACCAAACCAATACGCGGAATCGTACCTAACTATTGTGTCAGACTACTGCGGCTTTCGTGTTCTACATTTAAAATATGCACGTGTCATTTCTACGCTTTGTCGTTGTTCCGTACAAAAACGTCCGCTCGTGTACAACTTAACCATGACGTAACAGTAGCTTTGCCCAACTCTAAAATAAGCTAAAGAACACCGTCAAAAAATTTTAAAGTTCGCGATTAAAACGTTTCTAAATAAAAAGTCATCTCACGTCCACGACTGATATTCTAACATAGACGGATATTTTTTACAATTTCTGTACTGGTATTTTGACTCATCCATGTAATTGGTAAATTGCGTGACTATCATTTTTTATAGTAATTTGCGTAGTGTACAAACAAAACGATCCCATAACGTGATGATATTCTAATCAAAAAGGTAACCAGACTGTGTTGGGTAGATTCACACTCACACATACGTTGTCTAGACCTCCATAAATTTGAATACCTAGAATTTTATCAATCATTAAATACACGCCTATTAGTATAGGTAAGTGAACATCCAACGTCATTAACATTTCCCTATTTTATAGTCATGTAAATTTATCGGTCAAGTAGGATATATGATCTGAAACATACGCAAGGATTAATTAATAATTTAATTATCTCACCATGTTGTTGATGTTTATGATAGTGTAAAAATGCATTAATCTCGATTGTAAAATGATGCAAATAATGGGAATCAAATAAAATCCCATTTAACCATGCCGAATCGATTAAATCCGCTACTGCTCACAACACAAACTACTGCTCGTATTAATGCCTTTCGTCGTCTTTGTTTTTCTTCGTATTTTAATGTAGCTGCAGGCATGTGTGCTTGTAGTTAATTTTAAATACATAAAATCTTAAATGAGTAAATAATTTGCACTGAAGTCAAACGTCTAGCTCTATACTAATTTTAGTGCAGTACCGTGTATGCCTTATTCATCAGTTACTCAATTTATGAGTAGCAGTATTTCAGGTGCAGATGCACAAATGTACTGAAGCAAAAGGAAAGCTTGTAGAGTCAATAGTAAATTACTAGTAAAATTATACACACTTACTAATTTTAACATCCCCGCAGTAGAGTTCTTGTGGCATTGACTGAATGACACGAACAAACATAGACCTAAAACCTTAAACAAGCATTTATTTGTCACTCCAAGGTCACTACGGACGCACGCTCCAAGAGGGCCATCAAAAACGTAATGATATTCTTAAAAAGCCCATAGTGCTTCGAATCTCGTTAGAGCGTTATAATATTATAAGGTGCTCTATAAAAAATGCAGCTAGAAATATTTAAGTTAAGGCCGCTGCAAGTGCGTCAAACAAACACGTGACGAAACGAGGGATGGTTGACGGACGAACGGACGGACGGACAGAGCGGACGGGAGTCAATAACATCGTCACAATGAGCCTAAATGCCAAACTGTCTCGCGATGCTACGCACCGTGACCGATCTGTTACACGAGAAACAGTTTTGATACTTGAATGTTTAATAATAATGATAACAAATGTTTATCAATGTTTACACTTATAGAATGTAAACAAGATTTGAATTTTTTCTTACATCTTAAAACTATATTTAATACTTGAATACTATTTTTAATTGTTAGACGTACAAATGTGACTATAATATTCGTTTACCAATCCTTCTGCTCTCATTTGAGCATTGCTTCCCCCGTCCTCACGAATCAGCTGCTGCAACCCATATTGCAGATTATTTTTTTATTTATTTACCTAAGTACGTATTTACTTCATGTCTAACAACCGACAAACAAGCATACAAGGAAATCAGGTAGAAACTTTAAAAACCTTGCGCTTTGTATCGAAAACTTAGAAAACGCGTGCCTACAATATGAAATTCTTACATATTAAACTTTTATAGGTACTTTAAGATACTAAAATAGTATTAAGTATCAAGATTACCTCAGTTATACTTTATTTATTGGTAGGTGAAGAAAAGTTATTATTTTCTGAACTATGGTCATTAAAATTTTTGATTAACAACGTTAGATCCGTGTCGATAAGATGACGCTGCAAGTCTCTCTATGAAGTCCTTTTTCTTTCGACCGTAACTAAACGTTCTCCGATATATTTTTTGTTTATGAGTGTACCATAAAGATATTAAAAATATTATCTAGAGAATATCTGGTATGCGGTGCATTTCTTGTAGGAGCTAAACGCTTTACAATCAATATTACGTTTTTTGTACATGCCACTGTCATTAAAAGTATTTAAGGTGTTCTTTTGTGGAATTAAAAATATTGTCACACAATTATTATCTGTAAGAATGTAAGCCTGTAATGGATACTTCGTTAATTATTGGTACCGTATCTTTTCGATGACATACCTATTGGTTAAGTATAACCAGTTGATAGTTATAACCAGTAGGGTTACATAATAACAATTAGAAGCTAAGATGATGCCAATGATACCCTAGTATGTTTTGTATGTGTCTTTTGGATGTAGCTCTTTATTTGATAACTCCTTCAAACTATGTATGTCATCAACCAAAACAATAATCTTATAATAATAATAATCTATTCCAGGGTAAATTCACTTAATAAACCTATCTATATACAAAATTTTGCAACGAATAATTTGAAAGGTAAACTAAATGAGAGCTTCTGTAAATAAAACACCATTTTTAGTTGTCAATTCCATATAATCAAGACGTTTCTGCAATAACCGTACGAAAAGAAAATACTTGAAACAAATGAAAGTGGTCAAATTTATATTACGCTGCAAGCGCACGCTTGTTGAACACAATAAAATGGATGCCCCACCTCATTTCACGAGCGGTATTGAAGCTGGCCATTCGTCATCCATTATTCACGGCCTAAATTGCACAACTTTAGAGCGCCATTCCTAAATGACATCTAAATCTGTTAGTGTATTAACATTGTGAATAAAATTCATACAATCAATCTACATAAATGTCCGTGAGCGTCCGTCCATTAGTCAGTCGGAGCACAAAGGGCACACGCTCATCTCGTAAATCAGTCGGATGTACTCGTATTGAGACTTGCCCAAATAGCACTCAATAACCGCCGTGCGACGCCCGCGCCGCCGCCGCGCCGCCGCGACTAGAAAACAGAACTTTCCAGCCATTACCGACCCCAAGCCACCACCATTTGTCATTTGACGCCGGCCGCTGAAGTCCAGCCGTTTTGAATATTTGCAAACTAACCCTTTTATTTCTTAGTACTTACAAACAAAATTTTTTACATCCTTCATCTTTTAATCCAATTCTACTATATTTGCTGGTTAGCGAGTGCAAAGCTCAAATTTTCAAAGCTCCTCATTTTTAAGCAAAAAAAAATATATTTTTAAAAAATCTTAACATTTTCCATCGATTTATCTGTTATTGGTAGTACAGTATAAACACAAAAAATACATTTAATATTTATTTACAGCCATTAATAGGTGACAAATTAAGACATTACACGTTAATCAGTGTCAAATCCGAAACACAAATTGGATAATTACTGAGTGCCCCCTAAAGGCCGGCTCAACGGTTATTATGATATTAAATATGAGTGCGCGTACCGTGGCGCGCGACGGGGTTCGCTACGGGGGGCGCTACCCGATTCACCTTGCGACTAATTGTTACTGACTGAACATCCGTTTAACAGATTTTGAATATATTTATGCGATCAAGTCCAGAGATTTTATTTTTACAAACATTTCTGAAACAAATCTGTAGGAGGTATTACACATGCCTTAAGTGGCTTAGTCTGGTCATAGATGGTGTGACATACCCTTGAAGCAATGTGAAGCAAGCGACTCGTACATTTGCTCTCGCCAACTGCTTCAACCTCCCGGTATCGACTACTTGTAGCAATCCGTCTATACCGAGCTTTATTTTCATCCCAGACCCCAGTAAATACTAACTGTACGAGTAAAAATGTAATTGTAATTAAAACTGTTAAAGATTTAACATTCGTCAAGTAAGCTGATACTTCCGAAGACGAAATAACTAATTTGAATTAAATTTTGCAGGTCTTACAGGTGTAAACTTTATAAAAATAACTTTAAAAACTTTATTTTATTATTAAAATAACATATATCTTGATCGAATGACTAATAAATAAAGCGAGGTGTCGTCAGCGTCTCGCGCTCAGCGGGACGTTGGCAGGCGGTGTGCTACTGTGCCGGCTTCTATCCACTCTTCACTTCATAATTATCATCCGGAACTGGTTTGTGCAAATTAACGAGTTCAATCGGTCTAATAATACATTAAAAATAGCAGAAAATATAATAAAAAGTCGTGTAAATTTGCAATTTCGATATAAAAATTTGTTTTCCGCAGGCACACTCAGTTTTGAAGTTTTTTAATTTCTGTCTTTCATTATACGAAATCGGTGCGATATTTTAAAGTTTTTTTTAAATTTCTAATCTGCCTCTACATCCATATCTGTTTAGACACTTTGTTGGTGGATTAAAGTAGCTCAATAATAGACCCGATGTAAATTCCTTTGTCATTTGGTCTTTTTTCCAAATTTTTTTTAGCAAAATTAAAGTTGCTTCACCTTTAAAGTGAAGTTTATACGTCCTAAACTTATCTTAACTTTGTCAACTGTTTTACGATTTACGATTACTCTTACGTTGCATTTACATATCCAACTCATAATAATATTGAAACACAAAAATCTTTTAGTAAATCTTCCGTGTGTCATAAAATATAACAGGGTTCGAGCGTCGAGTTACATCAAACGGCTTTAAAGAGGCCTTATCTGGCTATCTTCTTAAATATTGTCGCTACATCTCAGGGAAGCGCAGGTAAGAGATGACAGAGTCTTGAAACTTAAGGCATTAAAATAACGATGAGAATAAAATAAACGAGTACTTATATATGCATAATAATGTTTTTGGGTGAATAAAATTGAGAGGATACGTTCAAATATCTAAATAAAACAGTGAAAGAGTATGGGTCTCGGAGCGGCCTAGTCTCAGATGGCGCCCGAGATTGCGGCCGCCGCATCGCCGGGCTATCATTTATATAATTTCATTGTGGCTGTTTACATTTCATTCATAAGTTCGATTGCAAGATATCTAATCTTAAAGAATCTTTTTGTGAACGTTTATATTTGATTACGCACCTATTCATTAGCATTTTTGATATTTTATGCAGATAAAAATTTACCCAGCTACTACTAAGGAGTTGTTTTTTATACCGCAGTTTTACAGGGGAGTTATTGTAGCTTCGCCTGTTTAAATTATTATTCCATTATCAAATGAAAATTTTGAAAGGTAGATATCTAATTTAAGTAAAGGCTTATATTCCCAAGACTTAAGTCATTCTTACTTATCGTGTCCATAGACGTAGTCATCACTTAATTTACCGATCGATTATGCCACAAATCACAACACAAAGACAATAAAATTGTCCCTATACCTATTAAGAAAGAGTCAATTTTAAAAATGTCCCTATAGACCAGTCATCACGACACTATTCTGAGAAATGATTCACAGGTTATAATTATCAAAATATGAATAAAATCCTCGTGGTAGAGTCACGTTATGAAAGTCTTTTTGTTTTATTAAACCAATGGCGTGTATATGTCGCCGAAGCTCGCACGTTGGTGCTTATTTATTGACCTATTAGAGATAACATTAAGATCAAGATGCACGGCCAAGGATCTTTGTTATAAAAATGTCCACCTCATTATTCTTAAAAAAATACAGAAGCGCAATATAGATGCGACTGTAACCTGCCAATTTAATTTTTTCTTCATTGTTTTTAATTGTCGGAATAGTTGGTTTGATGTCAATAATTATTGGAATGCCTTGTAAACTTTGATGTGTATTATTTACTTACCTTTGTTCCGTTACACCACAGAATATACACATAAAAACAATAAATGAATAGAAAAAAAACTTACCTTAAACAATTGTTTTTAAAAGTAATAACTATGCAACATTATTTACAATTGATATCGATAACATGACCTACTCAATATAAACCGGCAATTAAAAGGTCTACGATTAATAATAATCAAAATAATGTCTTACATCTGAGTCGTATCTACACAATTCATTCCTTCCAATGCAGATGGCGGCATCGACTCGTTATAATTTTTCCCGGATTTTTAATCTAAACAATTTAAATCAATACTCATTATGGGTTTCGGCGGGACACTCATCTTACATTTTTTAACACAGGAAAACAAAACTTGTTGTATGATCTGATTATTATTAAAGGCATTTTTAAGTTTATGACTTTAGCCTCTTGATAAACGATTATACATATTGATACGGTTCTTGATATAAACCGGTCTCCGAGTCCAGTTCGAAGAAACTCATGACTGATGTTAAGTGATTTACAAAGTACTAACCATTCGAATTGATTATTTTTTTAATTATTATCATGGACACTTCCAGTTCTTAATTTCTTTCTTTATTTGCTTCGATTTGTATAATTAAAATTATCTTAAGATTAATTCATTTGCTTTCATTAATTGGCATGTTTTTTAATAAAATTATTATCTGAATGTTTGTTTTAATTCCGAGAAAATATGGGACTACGCACAATGTGTTACAGACTTAAAAACGTGTATGTACCTACAGAGAATTAAAAATGATTTATTTAGAGAATACTTTTTTATATAAAAACAATGTGCCAGAAAACTATAAAATGCGTGAATGTTATCTTGTTGCAATGTCTCATTATAATATCTTACTATCATACATCTGCTGTGATAGTTCTACTATAAAGATGGTATCAGACTGGTGTTCTAAAACGGCTATTTGAACACTTTTAATCTCTGTTTTATCACAGATGTGATGATTCGTTCCTATCACGAATTTTGTTTATATTATACTCACAAGAATATTTTACGTTCTAGTCGGGTAAGGTGCCTAATATTATAATGCACCGAATGTTAATTTATCATGGGTTTCACTTGTGTAGTACAACAGGTATCACTTAATTCAAAATGGGAACTTAATAAATCAATATCCGATTTATTAGGATACCTACTACTAGGCTAACTAGGTCCTACCTAATGGTCAGCGACTCATTTGCAAGATGTCCCCATTGAGTAACCCCTGGTTCCACTCTCAAAACCATCTTTATCAAATAGTGTCTTTGGTCAAACCCTTTTCTGATTAATAAGTTTTTAATTTTACATTCTCTTTATTAATTACTAGACGATACCCGCGGTTTTACCCGCAGAAGAGTAGAATTCATCCCAGGGGAACAACTTTTTTACCATCCATTATAAACGAAAGTGTTATACCAACGTGTATTAAATAAACTTAAAATATGAATCAGATCATCGGACTTAAGAAAATTTAAGGTCTTTAAGCTTTTGAATAACTTAAGATATAAAAACATTTAAGATAAGATTGTATCAACATTAAGTGTATTACAATGAACAAAAGAAGTTCGCTCTAAACTCACTTTAAAGAAAAATAAGAAGCGTAATAAATATTCTAGAAAGTTGTTTTAATTTCTTCTTTATACAGCGTAGATTACCAGACGCGATCGGAAAACTTCCTGTTTTTAATTTTCCTTAAAACATTCAGTTCTTTCTACTTTTTTATTTCCTCTGAATAGTCGAAAGGCTTTCTTAACTTCAAAACGCTTTCTCGAAGGATGTATACCCTTAATTGAATTACACTATTTTGGACTTTAACACTTTGCTTCAAGCGCTATTATTTGATAATTACCAACGTTTATTTCCAACTTTTTAATTGTTAAAGAGGAAGCTAAGTTACCGGAGAGTTTATTGTTTTTTTTTTTCTTTTATTCAATTGCAATTTCCCTCTTATTGAACTTACAGTCTTGCATTTAAATACCTCTATATGTAATACAATAAACACGCAATGAAAAATACTCCTACCTATTTCTGATAACAAACAATTCCTAGATTTATGTCATGAATAACAAGCAATCGAGGTAAGGTTGTGCTACAAATAATAATGACGTTAATTACCCATAAAGCATCTGTAATTCCATAAGGTGATTACTAATTAAAATACATAGTTACATTTAAGGTAACGCGACTGTGATATTTAAATAGATGGACGTGAAGTATTGCAGAGAACTAACTTTAAAGACAATCCTGCGACTTAATCAATAGGCTTCAAAGAATGAATTTTTTTTTTGATTAATTATTTCTCTATGCTTTTCTCGAATTAATAATGATTGTTTAACATATAAATACACATTTGCTGTTATTCAATAGCTAAATATAATACCTTTGTAGGTACTGCCTGAAATTGTAACATAATGGAAGCAAATAAATTATTATTGAATTTCGTTCAATTAAAAAAATATAGAGTACAAAAACTACATAGCTCGCGAACAAAATATTTAATACTCGTCTACCTTTAAAAAAGGGTGAAAATATATTCAAAAGTCAGCAATATTAAAAACACGGGTTTCCATTAAATATTAATATAAACAGAATGAGGATAACTCACAGCTCAGCGGCATATTACCTCCATTTACGATATTCTGTGCGTATACAAATACCCCGTAGATGACAAGTAGGTACGTGGTTTGAATATAATATTAGCGTAAACTAACGCCGGATCATTTTTTTATCCATCTTTGAATCATGGGGAATTTTGAGAAATATTAATATCTATGAAACTTATGCCAGCGACTAAAAAGATTACTTTCGGTGTGATTATTCTTAAAGTTGCAGGTTTTTTTATTTTCCTAGAAAAGTAACTAAAATCTAAGATAGATAAGGATAGTTCGTCCTTCGTAAATTTCGAAAACTTATTTTAAACGTTAAACATCGAAAAATTTTACGTGAGTTGGAAATGTAGGACTCCATTTTTCATCGAGTCACTAGTTCAAGGTCAACGTGCGACCTGTTTTCCGACAAAACCTGAAATGTTCTCTAGGTAAAGATACAAGAATTGATGGGACAATCACGAAAAAATCATAAAACCATAAAGAAGCACCATTTGGAACCATTACTCATCTCAGAATTATGACACAAAATAACTAAGAAAATGACCGTCTCTCAAATCCTTCGATCCCATCGGTGGATGCGCTATAAAAATGGCCCTGTTGTTATAGTTTGCAAAAGCAATTAAGTTATAAAACGTAGAGGGCTCTTCTGTCTTAATGAAATATTCCACTTTGGTTATTAATGCTGGGCATTTATTGCGCCGCAATAAACGTAGATACGTATGCTAATTTATTTGTTTTATCTCATACTCCATTATCTTTCCTCAGTATAAACTTTATAGGTAAAGGCATATAAGGATTCCTTTTGTTATATTGATGTGTGGTCATTGATAAAGTTAACGTACTTTATATTATAGGCACAGGACTAAGGGATTTATAGAGTAAAACGATAGAGCCGAGAAATCTTTAAATTTTATTTCATTTTCATACTTATGATGTTTTTTTTTAATCAATCTTATACATAGGTATGTATGTAGGTACCCAAATACCCCACTTTGTACATCATACTAGACCTAGAAGCAAACTTGGCACAGAGGTTCCTTCTAGAGTGTAGGGGAGCACTAAGAACGGATTTTTGGAAATTCCCACTTTAAGGGGGGGAAATAGGGGATGAAAGTTTGTATGAAAATTAAAAAAAAATTAAAGCAAGCAGTTTGCAAATTAGTATTTAAGTTTTTGATACTAAGCTAAGAAGTGCGGATTTAAAAAAAAATTGGAAATTAACACATAAGGGGGGAAATAGGGGATGAAAGTTTGTATGAAAATTAAAAAAAAATTAAAGCAAGCAGTTTGCAAATTAGTATTTAAGTTTTTGATACTAAGCTAAGAAGTGCGGATTTAAAAAAAAATTGGAAATTAACACATAAGGGGGTGAAATAAGGGATGAAAGTTTGTATGAAAATTAACCATAAAGCTAGCAGTTTTCAAATTCGTGTTTGGGTGTATGGTTGAAAAGGATGAAGAACCTTATTCAACGATTTTCTTAAATCAACCCTTAAGGGGGTAAATATCACCGCAAAACTATAATTTCCGCAAGCAAAACTGCGGGCAACAGCTCGTATTATAATAAGAACATATTATGGTAAATTCTTTTATGCTTAAGTATAGGGCCAATAATTGAGGCTGTAGGTTAACTGTTAGTTGATAATACCGAAGTGATAATCTCAAGTAACAAACATATGACGATAAACTTATAATTATTTTGTTCTACACTAAAAGAACAGGGATATCACAAATCCATTATTATAAATAAAACTTCGAACAGATTCTACGGCAATAGTAATATAATTATGAATATAGTTGGTCCTAAGGCTCGAATTAAGGATTGTAAAGTCATAATCGACAATAATGAATTCCAAGAGACGGGCAATTTCTATCCAGTTTTTACAGTGTAATAATCATGGGTCATTAATTAAAAGCCTTAAAGAAGAATTATAAGACAATAACTCCCCGCGGAGGTCCAGTGCACTGCTCATTATTTCAGAGCAGTAGTTGTTTTTGCGGCTCAGTTATGTAAACCGGCGATATATTTTGCTAGAGGTATCCAGCGTGTTCTACGACTATACGATGAAAGAACATGACATGTCTCTACTAATTAATGTAAGCATTGAGGAGTTAATTAATTGTCATCTACTCTGTGGTGCACATGAAATATTTATAAAATTCATAACAGAACTAATTATGAAACATGGAGGCGACCGCGCTTGCGCCACCCGCGGCGGCCATCCGCTGTCGTCGCTCGCCACTTTGTAAAAACTGTAATAATTCTTTGCCGGCCTCACTTGCTGCGCTTTTTGTACTTCGCCATCCATACCGCCGACTTACCGTAATCATAAATGCTTTTTGCGTAATCTAAACGCGGCGCAAAATATATACTTGCTACACAATTATAAAACTATGCGTCAAACACAAAAACTGTAATAACGCTTTCCGATCTAACTCATTGGGAATGTTCATTGCCGATGAATTGGTTGCGGTAATTTCCCATAAATCTTCATTAGTAACAAAAAGATATAAATACACTTGTAAGGAATACGGACAATCTCGAAGATACGTACATAGGTGATCGGGAGCCGGAACCATAAAATTTTGTTATTGTAAAACATGGTACACATCTGCAACATTGGCACGTATATGGCGGCCGTTTAATATTTATCAGTAAATTAGTATGCCTAAACTAACGAAATCAATTAACTCGAGTTTTTGTGTATAGCGGGTCTTGTCGAACGACATTCCGAGATTTTGCAACATCGATGCGATTTGCCATGACGCGCCGTATTGTTTTATGTACCGACATCGGCATAGCTGAGGTACGACGTTTTTATTCGACGATATATACGATATGTACTTACCAACATGTGTAATTAATGTATGATATTCGTTGTAACATTGTTTGTTAGAGCTTCATTTATCTGATATTGGTATCAGTTAGATACTTTATAAATTCCTAAAAAATATGAACATAACCGAACCTTGGAATTAAAATTTAATGTAATATAGGTTTAAACAACGTCGTTAACACAGTCTAACTATGAATTAATCCCACAATTAATGTGGCATCATTGAGAATTAATTAGCGTCAACATGAATTTCAAACTTATATACAAAAATGTAGGATTTGAACCCGAACCTTCCGAATTGCTGAAGTGTTAAAGTGAGCCAAAAAAAGTTTGAATTCAGTTTGCAAGTAAAAATTTAATTCCCTAGATACCTCTTAAGTTACCAGTTCGAAAATTAACATTCATGAATAAATTTTTAATCTTCATTATTTTAACGTTTAAACAAATAATTGTCTTAACAAAATCATGAATATTAAAAGGGTATCAAATTATTTTACAAAAATGCAATTCTTGAAGAATTTTAATTTCTTGAAAAGCGATGACTTTTTAGAGATCTAATTTAAATACCTAGGTACTTTTTGTAATACCTACTTTTTCATGTGAAGATTAATTAAAATTGTGTAATTTAAATAAATGCTGGTATAATGAACCAGAGTGCAACAGCAGACCTACATAAAATTCTGTAACTAATTGAATTATTTTCCTGTACCTACCTATACCTAATTCATACAATAATAATTCAGGTTTCCTGTTAGAATATTTTTTAAGTATGGTTTAAATATCACTAATTTATTATTGGTTGAAATTGGTATAAAAATTTCAACTGCAATTATCTAAATTTATATGTTTGAGTAGTTATTATTTAATGAGCTTAAATGTTCCGACGGTGCCCTAACAGTCGCGTTTATACTTTTAAAAGGTCAAAATGTTACATTTATATGCACTGGATTTTAGTTAATTTGCATAAGTATCGTGTAAGCTTGTGACTACTTACTTGCAAGGGCATATGCAACATATTATATCCTACGTTTAAGAACATATCCTAAATATGGCAATCTAAAGTTGTATTTAATGGACCTTATTCTGATGTTGATGTACCCCTTTATGGATTCTACTTCATGTCGCCGAATGAATTAAGGTTTTTGAAATTAATTAATGAGTTATAAGTGCGAAAATAAATCGTCGAAGCCTCTCAGTTTAATCATTCAGATTATCATCAAAAATGTGTGTGACATATTTGCTACTGCGCAAGGGGTCGTTGATCTCTCAGAAAAGGACCGCGGAGATCAATTTTTACCTACCTACTGGAATATTAAAGGTCAGTGGAGGATAATACCCAAGTATACTAATTGTACTGTTAACTTAAACGAAGCTGCATATAATTTTCTATCGACCTGCAAAAAATTAAATGGAATGGATATGACAGAGTTAAACTTATAGGTAATCGATAGCAGGTTATTGATCTAAAAATGACAGTAAAATTAGGATCTCTCTATTTTAGAGTTTCTTTTATTTTATTCCATGTATTTATACGAGTACGAGAGATACGAGTATAATTTAGAGTTACAAAGTTTCCTACCCTAGTCGCAAGTAAAACATACCGAGTTCAAAAGTTACGAGTTTGTTCCAACAAAGTTACGCGTTTTAAAATGCCCTCTTGTCGGAGCGGAGTATCGGCGCAAGTTTT
>LGAG01000899.1:136679-198544 GCA_001278395.1 Lerema accius | reverse complement strand
AATATAATATAATAATGATTTTTTGCTTTAGTTCAATGAATAGTTAATTAAATATAACGCTTGGACAAATTTAAATGTCGAATTGGTCATTTTAAATAATTTTCACCCAAATGAGTACAAGCTGTCAATAACAAGGTACAGTTAGTTCACTAATGGAATATAATAACTGAGCACTTACGTGGCGTTTAAAATGGTATAATGACAGCAATTACGTCATAAATAGAATACGTTAATGTAGCTAATTGATTATGAGCGTAAATATTTGTCACAAGAAACGACGAAGGAAAAATTCAATATAGAATAAGTAATGACACGTTTAAGCTATAATTAGTTCGTGAACTTTCTAGAAACTATAATTTTTACTTAATAAGCAGCAAATACTTAATAAAAGGTACATATTTTATACTTCATGTAATTTTTCATTATGAGAGAGGGAATGAAATTAATCCTTGTCCTAACTAAAGGAAAAATTAAAATGTGACGTTATTATCTCTATGTGTATCTATCTAGTGTTCGTTAATAAAAACCTACGTCGAAAGTTTAAACTAACTGGATTACCTAGTTATTTATACGTAAAAGCGTAAAAGTAGTGTAGTATTACTTACGTTGGTACATATTATACCAATAAGTAGATATTCTGATTGAGCATTGAACCGATCATAAGTTTTTATTTATGTTTTCATAAACTGAACAGTTGTTTCATGTTAGGCAAAACAGGCATATCCATCCATAATAATTTGTTTTTTGCACACTCAACTCCGAATGGACGTAGTAATCATTTCAGACAATTTGACATTAAGTTATGACAATTCTCGGTATCGGAAAAAGTATCGAACGAGCCTCATTATTATCTTTAATTATGACAGTTCACCATATATGAATGGTTTACTCGCTTCTGCGCTCACCGCAAAAAAGTCAACAAGACCTGTAAAAGGTATTCTATACAAAGGAACTTGATATTTGACAAAAAATCTTTATCGGACAATATCTTAGATGTTATGCGATGCCCCCTGCTATGGAAATGATACTTCAAAACATTTCAGTCAATCGAAAGGCACTTGCCGATGGTAATAAGTATTTTCGTTTCCAAGCAGGGTAAAAAAAAGAAAAAAAAATCGAATTAAACATTGCAGAGTATCTAATGTATAATGCAAGGTAAGTAGATATGAACTAAAAGAACCTTCAATAGATTAAGCTATTCATTTAAAGTTAAAAATAGTTATTTATTGCACTATTCGGGCAAAGTAATGGCTCACGTAAATCTCTGTGACCTCGTAAACTTTTGTTTTGTGTTTATTTCTAATCAGAATCAGATGCCGAATTGAATCGATTCTCAAACATTCGCAAGCAGGATGCAGAGAGCGAGGAGCATGTTTAATTGTGGCTATTAGAACAGATGGCTTATTCATTTGTAGAGCAGTCGGTCGTTGCGCTCATGTCGTAAACCGGCGATTCGTTCCCGTTCTGATGTTATTGTAGCGTTTTGTCTATGCTCGGCCATTTTATTGGGCCGTTTTGTCGTCTCTGCGACGGGCTCCTCGCAGATACATCTTTGTTTATGTCATTGACAAATCTACAATGTCACAGAACAAAAATTGGAAAAAAAAATTTGAGTGTTTTATTTAGCAATTTATCAAATTTTGTAATATCGTTTTTAACGCACGAACCAAAACGATTTTTCTCGCGTTTGCATCTACAAACGTATTGGGCGGTGAGTGACTGGGTTCTCTTTGACAAACTTTCTAATTCAACTTATTATAATGTTATGTGTCAAAACATTACCCCTTTCCTTTATTTGTACCCATCACTTACACAAAAAGGAATTTTTGTTGCTTATAAAAACTGAGATTTAAGCACCGCAAAATACTCATTTGTAACAACATGTAAAGTGCCGTTATTTACCTAAATGACTCAATTACCGTTTTCATTGCATTTGATACGCTGATAAGACTTACGTGTCTATTGTCACCTTGTCAACGTTGAGTTACAGAAAGTCACTGTGGGACTTGTAATGTAGAGGACATTCAACAATATGCCACAATCTCATAAAATGCATTGCATGTTTCGAGGCAATGTTACGTTAGTCTGCTTATTAATTACGAAAGCGAAAAATTTGAAACGTTAAATTATAGTTATAGATTTCGAAAAAAATTTAGTGCTGAGATAATTATTTGTTAAGTCATAGGTAGATATTATTGACTAATTAATTTAATACGGATACTTTTTTCAAAATAATTAATTATTTACAAAAAATTTAGCGAGACACCAGAAGTATTTTGTATGACTAATAAACCTACCTACTTGTAAATCGGTAAATAGAAAGTAAGGTTTATAAACAGAATCTAAGAGAAATTCTAATGGCTTTAAAAAGAAATTCAACGAGATGAACCGAAAATAAATAACCAAAATAGGAAATAACAAAATGGTACAGTCTCGTTTGAACCTAGCCTAACAAAGCTATTTGAATTCAATTTTGCTTACGTGAGTGGTAAAAATAAATAAAAGTGAACAAAGGTACGAGTATGATACGAGGCGGGTTGCGAGTTATAGGTCCCGGTGCGCCGGCGCGGTCGCTCAATTTCTCTAATTAATTAACGATCCTCTAGATAACGCACGCTGACAACCTTATTTGTGGCAAACAAATCTTTTAAACATAAATTTCAACGTACACGTTCTAAACTTGTAAACCTTATGCACAATTTCAGCCTGACTAATTAATACTTTCCCCTCGCATCAGCAATTACAAAGCTAAATAAAAATAGGAACTGCGAACCGGGCAACACGATCTCAAACAAAAAGACAATAAAACCCTTCTAATCTGCTGAGGTAGGTTTATCTAAATTGTCGCTATTCCCTAGAGAATTTTAACGTTCAGAAAAATGTTTGAAAATTCGCGCGGCTTGTAACTGGGCGTTCTCGCACTAAATATTCGTGAAAGATTCACTCCATACGAGAGCCAACAATTTACATTTGTCACATAAATAAAAGAAGCAAGCGGCCTCATTAGGCGACACGGCGACAGCACGCCGCGCCGCGTAGCGCTCGCCGCGCCCGTCGCGCCATTCGCGCCCGCCGCCACGTACGCCGTACGCCGCTACCGTGGCGTTCTCTTCACCAATAACGTGTATTTGTCAGGATATTTCCACATAATTGCTCAGGACTCCAGCCTCCGCTGATTATTTTATTCGTTCTCCGCCTCGGGGTTAAAAGGGTGAGCACGACGCGGGACTTCCTACCGCTCGCTTATAAATATGGTGCACTTAAGAATGAGTAAAGAAGGGACTTAATGAGTTGAAATGATCTCGTAGGCCATTAAATATTTTTTCTGCGGCTATTGCTGGTTTATCTTTAGTGCTTTGTCGCAGTGAGTGGCGATCGAAAAACGACATTTTTTCAAAAATCTATTAAGCGCATTATTTATTAAAGCTACACTATCTGTCAGTTTAATTGTTTGCTGGTCGTCGCCGGGATCGACCACTATCGGTCGTATACTATAAGCAAGTGGTCAATTTGTCGGTCGGTGTGTCATCCATTATCAATATAACATTTCATGTCCTTCCCATTTTTCACTAAACTAAAAATTATGAGTATTGGAGCTCCGTCCTATCCTTTTATTACAGTAATTTAGATATAACTTAGTGGTTAGGCTTTTAAGGTTGCTCTCGCGTAGTTTTTTTATGGCCGTGATGAAGCATAATATTTTTTAATTTATTGAGTAACTTTAGTTAGTAACAATATTTGTGCTGTCAGTAGCTTTGGATCAGTTACTAAACACCTGTAGATCTTAGGAATGGATAATTAACTCACGCTGTAGCACGACTTTTTATGACCCTTTTGAACACTATTAGTGTTATTAGTAGCATGTATATTGTCCGAGCTGAATCTGAAGAGATCTGCATCTATCATGTAACAGCAATATTAATATCACAGTATAGGGATCTCGCAACTAATGTCTAGATATCAAATTCCAAAGGACATGCAAGTATCACAAGAAATCATTTCGCGTCTTCACTTAACAGCACCGTTCAACGTAGAATAACAAGCAGTATTGAAAAACGGTGAACATGAACCAATTCCCACAATTACAATGACATCAAAATAAAAATAGCGACGTGACAACATAGGCCAAGTATTGTCATTGCTTAAATAAATCAACTAATAAAATATTCTTCATACATGGTAACGGTCGTGCAATACAGACGCCGGCCGACGATTCTGTGAAGTCGTTTGGAAAGCAGGCTGTGATTTGCAAGGTCACACGTATAACACGGATGTTCCCGATATTGAAATGTACAGACGTGCTTTATTCACCTACATATCAACATATGCAATTTGAAAAGATCCCAGCCAAGTTAATGCCACCCTATTAAAATAGACCTTACGCGCAGGCCGGAAGCTACCATTTCACTTGGAGAAAATTCTACGTTTGAATGTTGCCCAATGCGACAGGAGTATGAGAAACAAATACTCATAGTGAATACGAAGCAGACGAACGGTACGACACTCGGTATGGTAAATTCCGTATTGCGAATTATTAAATTATTTATGCCGCATATCGCGGTGTGCCGGCCGCCGATCGCTGAACCACAATATCGGGAATCCCTGTTCGCTACTAATGCAATAATTTGGCGTATTTTGCAATCGCGTATTGAATATTGAATGGTTGGTAAATAGTTTATGTTCTCAACGTGGATTTCAGAGTACGTGATCCGGCGCGGCCGCTCGTTGTGAAATTGCGCGACACACGGATAACATACGTTAACAAGTGGCCGTTTCGAATAAAATTTTATGTTCTCGTTGTGTTTAGATTTATATCTGATACGCGATGGATCACTTGATCTATTTCACCGCGCCGCTCTTAGGAACTGTAAGTCCGCGGGCAATAAACTCATCACGTCAATGTCACTGGTTCTTAGTAATTTTCTTCTCTATTGCAGATTTGCTGTTAAGTAGTCAAAGACTAACCTACATACAGATTACATTATTACCTACATAGCTACAGTGCTAAGTAAAAAGCGTTAGGATTATTACACTAACACGTAAATGTATTTTTCAATATCTTTGTCGTCCCGTATGTTTCTTCTCCAGTACCTAAAATACGTTTCAAAATGCTTCTTCGACCCATGCTTCACCGTACATCTGTAATGCAACCTCAAATGTAAAATAATAAGTGCTCCTACAAATCCTCTCTCTACTCCACTGCACTCAGTTCTTCCTGCTCTTATAAAATGTATAAACTTGAAACTTCTACTCATATATTTATTCCAACACTCCCCCATCTCTTGCAATCAAATGCATATACGAGTATAATGCTGTTTCATGAGACTCAAAGCATTTAAACAATTTGTCGAAATACCAAAGGCAGTAGTCATTATCTTCCTTCTTAGTTGTACCCCTAATAAGACGACGTAACATTGCGTGCTGAATAGCAGACGAAATAGAAATGATTTAATTTCGAAGAGCTGTGAAGCGAGGGCGGTACCTGCGGCTTACCTTCGCGATCGTTTGTCATCGCCGCGGCACCGCATCGCGTGACTCCGTAGTGTTGACTTAATGGAGTGCTCGGGAACAAATTCAAAACATGCCTTCTGATACGGTTAAACTATCACGCTATAATATATTGACGAATTGTGCACACAACCAATTCTCTCGCCCTATTAGTCGTGATCGTGAATCGGGAAGGGTTCTAGAGTGACGTCCTATTATGTTACCTAACTGACTCATCAGTGTGAGTATTGCATCAAGAGTTTATGCTAATTAACTACCATGAAGCATACCTGGTACAATGGAAAAAGTGAATTTTCAGAAAAAACGTTGTGTGGAATTCCGCCTTCTTCGACAGCCATTCGGTATATTCAAATAAGCACCTATTATTTCAATCCTTCTCATAATCCCAATTGTAACTAACCATAGTCTTAGGTACCAAAAATGTATAGAAGACCATGGATGTTGGACCAATTTAACTCTGCAATGG
This sequence comes from Lerema accius, assembly GCA_001278395.1. Lineage (NCBI taxonomy): Eukaryota > Metazoa > Arthropoda > Insecta > Lepidoptera > Hesperiidae > Lerema > Lerema accius. The sequence continues at coordinate 192,570 of LGAG01000899.1, read as the reverse complement.
AATAACTATGTCCTTTATAATGACTTAAAATCTTCAAATAGTTTGATCAACAAAAGTTGTTATAATCCTTTGTTATAAATAGACACGTTGTTCCAGACATCTCTATACGACTCAGAAAATGGAAAACGGGATCTAAAAAATAAAATATCGTGAGGTCTTCTACCAAAGTTAACCCCCAGGCACCGGGGGCGGGGGATCGTAATTGAAAAATAAAAGGCTGTAATAATAGAATTTACATTACGTGCTCTTCACTGACAAATTTTACCGTATCTCTGCTTTTGTCAGGAGAGACATTGACATGCATGTCCCTACAATTTTCTTATTCGTGTGTTCATTTGCGCAAATAATTTTCGGTCATGTAAAAAAGTAAATGAATAAGTAATTGATAAAAATCATATTCACACTTGAGCAGGCAGCTAGATGAAGTATGCAATAAACACCCTCAGTTATGTGGGAAAAGTAGTATTAGGATACTGGACTACTATAGGTAGTAGACGTACCTACTACAGGCATTATAGTGGCAAATACACCGTAGAATAAAAACGAGAAGTTAAACTTGTAGAGCGTTAAAAATATTTCATTACATAATTACCGATTTTCAAAATATGGATTAAAACATTTTCTCACCAAAAGAGAAAGAATTTACTATCACGTTTAAACTATTAACCTTAAACGTAAATATATTATTATCTGCACGCCGCAATAACATCGCCTAATACATGTGTAGACTACATTAATAGTCGTAGATCAGAATACTAAGTTGAATTTACTAACAAATGCGGTTCTAGCTATCGTATAGGTACTAAAACCTATTTTATTATCTTGTAACTGGTGATTTTGCATATGTACGTAAAATAATTTTGAAGTACCTACATAGGTAGATGCTTGAGTTTTGTTAGTTTGTTTATGTAAAATACTTTTTTTATTCAATAGCTGATAAATTTTAAAAATCAACAACAACGAACTTAATGTCACATCGTTGAGGTCATTACAAGGACTTCACGAAATAATCAAGAAGCGAAAAATCCTCTTCTTACAGGACACTGTGCTCGACATACATGAAAAAATTTTACAACTAATTCTAGAAAGATAGCCCAGTAGACTAAAATTCTTCTAAGCTACCCACTTCGTCTTTAACTAGTACCTTAAATAGGAAGATTTCGTACAAACGCTCTCGGTGCCTAATAGATTTAAGCACGCAACATTAATACGGACAAATAAAACGCGTGCACACACGGGGACATACCAAAACGAATTTCCCAAACATTTGTATGCAGATATTACGGTAAACGGTAGGATTGTTTCGTGCGCCGGTCGACATTTCCGTACAATACATTCGGGCGAAGCGTGGCGTAGCTAGTTAGCCGCAAGTGAGATGTAAATATGCGCTGCTCTGGCGCTCGCGCAGGGGTCGCATAGTATCTCTACCGCATTGTACTCTCCAATACGCCCGCACAGATTCTAAACATTTTTACACTGAAACCTAAGCAACAGATTATATCGACGCCTCTCATGTAAAGAGTGGAAAGTCGAAATTTTTTGACGTTTTCTATGAAATTACTGTTGCTTCTATAGTTTACATACGATTGCAATTCGATATACCTTATTCATCTTTTTAGACATTTCCCAGTATCTACAATGTTGTTATGGGTTTTGATTTTATGTCGTTTATAATGTTCCTAAATAAATATAAGAAGAATAAGATCACGAACTTACAATTACCATATACAATCGTACTCGTATATGTATAAGTAATCGTATGTTATCAAACAATTATCGATCGTTATTATTATTCTATGCTACAAAAACGATCGAATTACTATTCGAAAGAGACACTATTTTTAAAATGTCTAGTATAAATTACAAAGACAGGCATTTTAATGATCTCCATACACCCAATTATACTAAATATGGTTTAAAATAAGAGGAGGTTTAAAATGACAGGGCACCTGTAAATGACTACTGTACATACAAATTGTAGTGTAACGTTTGAAGAAACCGCAATTCTCGGGTTCACGTTGCGTCTTTCCTTCAGAAATAATTTTTATCGCGGCAATGTAGTGATATCTTGTAGTAGTAAGTATTATAAATCCATACAATTGACAACAGGGCAATTAACCGGTATCTTGTGTCAGTGAATTATAATACGAGCGCGTCAGTTAACTTGAAGACTTGAAATGAATGGTGACGCTTATTTGCGTGGTTATTTTATAGATCGACAAAGCTAATGAACTACAGAATACTGAATTTTATTCAATGCATGAGTATTGTAGGGTTCACTGAATATAAAAGTTTTGCGTCATTATACCCACTAATCTGTGATTGATCTACTCTATGGTTTTATTTCGTTCTAAGGAAATGTATGATGCTGATGTAAATAAACCTGTCTTATTTTTTTCTTCAAGTCGTAATTTTTTTTAAAGTCTATTGGGTGGTTCACTGTTTTTAAGGGTTTGTCTGCACAAGCAAATATAATTTAAGCATTTAGCTTATTAGTTATATTATTACTTATCGACAAAAAAGACGTACTAATGTCCCTAACTCTTACGTAAAATAACAATAACTGAACCACAATCTCGGTAGAAACTCTGTCGGACTATACAACATGCAGTCGATGGCCGATACAACTGTGTTATCGTACATCGAATCACATCATTAATTTCGTCATGTCAAAACACGTTTTGAATCGCCTGTTTAAATGCTATCCTTATTGAATACTCTTAAAGTATCTAAATATTACATTACCGCTGAATTAGTCATTCAGCAATGCATTTAATAATAGTTTAAAAGTAATAATTAACAACAAAATAAAAAACATAACTACTTATAATGCTAGAGGTTGGGGGTACCTACTCTAATAAAAAAATACCAATATCACTAGCACAATGGGGAAAAATCCAATGACACCCAAATATTGAAATTGGTCAAACCTTTTGGGCTAATTGACATTCCAAGGAAATGAACATACATACCTACATACGCTGCAAATACATTACCCTCCTTCTGGCGAGGTCGGATACAAAAATAATCACATTTTACTTTATACTTAGCTCGCTGTCGCCTAGTGTTGCTAAGAAAGGGACCTTTGATTCGCGCATTGACTTTGCTCAATGGAGTACGGGCTTACTGTTCTAATTTAGACTTTTTTCAGTCCAAACTTATCGTATTTCGCAGAACTACTAGTGAATAATCAATGTGTATTAGCTGTATTAATGTATAAACGTATTGGGTTTTTAACCCGTAAATAATAATAATGAACGATATCTAAGCGTCTAAAACATACATATTTTGAATCGCGCTACTGCTCACCTCTGCAAGGCATGATCCTCTACTAACAATTTTGGAGGACAACTTTATAGATGAAAGCATATTTTGTTTGTCGTAAACTTTTGTTTTCTCGACATGAATTAACGACAGCTTTGTAAGTAGGTATGACAACCTGACCGGCTACGCGACTGTTTAACGGGCCCTCAGTAAGAAAGCATTTAAGACTTTTTTCAATTAGCGGTTAAGTAATAGGGGAAACCATAGAACAGAGAGGAAAATATAAATGATATAAGCGTCGATTAAGATGGGATCAGCACCAGGATAAAACCCTAACGTTACTCTTGACTAATGGTATGCCTTGCAAACACCCCATTTCTAGTAATACCATCTGGTAAATATGTTGTTTTGTATTATTATAACGAAAAGCCTAGTTAAAGTTACCTTAAGATAATTAACATGTCTTAGTCTTGGTATTAACATTTCAAACACACAGTACAATTGAAAGGTAGATAGGTACTTAGTTTATCGTGTGATTGTAAACTGTAACCATCCGGCTGTGAGCATCACTACAAATATGAATACTAAGTAGCAATGCTATATAAGACAAAAATAGCATTGTATTGCCTTATAAGAGAGTACAGAGCTTTAAATGGTGTGTTGACAACCAAGAGCAGACAAGTAACGCATATTGATATTTAATTAGCATACACTTATGAATTCAATAAAAAGTGAATTATTTCACTGCCTTGAGCAAGGTAGGTGTAAACTTATTAATCGCATAACAATGCATAAATGACTTATTAAGTACCTTCATTGTATATCATTTGACAAACAAGCTATAGGATCTTCAGGTGGATACTATAAATAGAAATAATGACAGTGCTATGGTTGTTTTAAATATTTACATTGTTCCAGTGACACCTTTTGAAAAATTTAGTCATTAAAAAATTGTTAGTGTGTAAATTACAAAACTTCACTATTGACTATACAGTCTAATTTCGAATATTAAACACAAGTTGCACGTGAAATTATGGTATAAATAAGATGGAATATTTTTTGTTCTTTTGGAAATGGAAAATGAAATATCGTCGATAATTACATGAAAATATACATCAGCAGGTAATATCACCAGGCAGATCATAAATTTTACAGAGTCGATTTTGATTTCTAATTACTTATGATACACCTTACATAATATAGTTAATCCTATTTAAATCGTATTTACCACTTCATGAATATAAAAAGTTTATCTATGCATGTATGTACAGGTACAAATAACAAAGCAGCGCGCTGCGCGGGCGCATGCCTCGCAGGGCTCCCGCGCCACACCTAATTAACCCGGGACGTGACACGGCCACGTTATAAATTTTAAATCTGTTAACGCGCCCGCATTAAATTCGCAAATAAAAATAAATCTAGCCTGAGAAGTAGAAACAAAACAGATAAGTAAATCAGATAGCCGCCGACCGTAATTTTGCATTTAGCGATCATACCCGCTTAATGAGCGAAACCTTTTCTTTTTACTCACATTATGTATAGGTGCGGAATATAAAACAATATGCCTTATGAAATAGGCAGTTATAGTTATGGAATTAAAAATGTGTAGTATGCAAAGGTTATTAATATAATAAAATCGTTTCCCAAATAATGACAGTATCGGGTGCGTTTTAGTCACAAACAAAACATGGGAACTTACTTATGAATTTTTCCCATAAACTGCATTGTACGTTCAGTTATTTGGAAAATACAAATATTGTATAAAATATAAACGTTATCCTTGCGGTCAAACCTTGTAAAACATAAACAGCAAAACGTTGTAGCTGATCAGCATACGAAATCCTGTGACCCAAATGCAGACAGCCTATTGCAACTTCAAAGTTTATTGCTCACCTTTCACTGTTCTTAATGATCTATATCACGTCTTATGAATAGATATGAGGCACTATTCTATTTGAACATTGAAAATACTATAAAACGAATACTTTTACAAACATTTATTTGATTTCACCTGTTAGTTTATTCGGGTTAAACCGTGCAACGAAATTTTAAAATATGCTTCTCACATCGACTTGTCTAAGTTTTCCTCACGCCTTAATATTTGGTTACGGGGATTTTCAATTATACTTTTTTGTATTATGACATACTAGACGGCTACGACTACGGCTCCGCCCGCGGAAAAGTCGATAAACAAAATATTGATTTTATCCCAAGAGAACCTATAATCGGGATAAAATCTATCCTATGTCCTATTCCTGGATGCAAACTATCTGTGTGCCAAGATTCAGCTTAATCCGTTCAACGGTTAGAGCGTGAAGGAGGGACAAACATCCAAACGTCCAAACGTCCATACATCCAAACATCTTTACAAACTTTCACATTTATAATATTAGTAGGACACTATTAGCCTCATTAATGACATTAAACATCTTTTGTCCCGCTGTCGGAAAATCAATTAAAAACCAGGATACGTAACCGAATTCTATTTGGTCATCTTCCTGTTATCATAAACATTTCTTGATGGCAGTATCTGCATAACACATATCCTAATGGCCTGTCTGTTGACAGTTAAGATAAAAAATATGTTCTAAGAAAAGTTAGTTTTTGTTGAAAGTAGCTATTGTAGTTAATTTTTTTAAATAAAATTGCAGTTGAAGCATATCTTTTTTTTTCCTTTCTTTTCTTTTGTATACTGTGCGAAGATGAGCTGACATGATGCTACACAGTTATGGTAGTTATTGAAACAAATACACTTTCGCATATAAACATAGACCGAGAAAATGAATAGAAGCAATAAAAAATATTTATTTATTGAATCAAGTTCATTCAATGTTTCTTGTATAATTCCTATTCTGTCAACAATATCTTAAGCACATACGATACACTGGTTTATGAAGAACTTTTAATTTTGCATACGGCGCACTGCAATCCATTTGTCTACTACAGGATGCTGTAATTTTTGTTTTGCTCTTGTCAGGTACCTATGTTATGTTAATGCGCAAAGTAGTAAATGACAATTCTTCGCCTTCGTTACATTTTTTGAGCAATGCTCTCAGTTTGGTAGGTACCATGGATCATTGCAAAAAAGGATAATTCCGTTTTGTCATTTGATGATCGGTGCTACAGGATAAATGATTTGATAAAATAAAACTAAATAAATTAGTTGACTATCATAAAAACTGTTACTTACATCAAACATTTTTGGATACAGACAATATTTTCCTTATATTTTTGAGAATGTTCGTTGGTAATTTAATAAGACATCACAAACTCATGGCGACAAGTATTGTATAAGGGCTTGACCACATCCTGACCTCTTATCCTATCGTAAAAATTAATAATATTTATGAAATAAACACATATTCTTGGCAACTTACAAATATGGTTAAAGCCAACCTTGAAGTTCTAACAGGGTTAGGACGCAATTATGTAGCGTCCTGTATAAACAAACACGGCCGTCTGTGGCAGTTGCATGGCGAACGGAGTAGCTGCTACCGATCATCGAGTGAAATATATAAATCGAAGCCTTATCATCTTCGGCGATCACCGCGGACGGTTGCGGCAGGCGGCGGAGACGTGAAATAAATATCCATTTCCATACTCAAATGCGAGCAGGAATGGAGTGCAGACGCGGCGCGGGCGCAACTCCCGTCAGCGTCAACCCCTCTCGCCACTTCCTCGCCTGTCAGCCCCGCTCCGCTGATCTATAACTCCTTATTATTATTTGAATGAGATCTATTGATCCCGAGGTGTGGAACTCGCGATTCGATCCGACGAAGATCATTTTGTTCAACTGGAACGACCGCTTTTGAACTAACTTGACGTTACAATGGCGAGCGGTGACGGCAATGATTTAAAATCTGTTAACAGGACGGTTCTCTTTTTAACGATTGGTATACAATTTCCATAAATGGTTTTTCCAGATGATCTCAGTATTCGGAATGCATTACACATAATAAGGAATAACACGGTCACGGAGCTGCATAAAATGAAACATGCCCCATTCCAATCCCGATACGGCATCGGGGCGAACAATAGTATGGGGATAATACCTGATAGTAAGAATGAAACTGAAATCCCCGCAGTAATGAAACGGCAGCTCATAGCGCCCCATATTATCTTGGCTAATTATCTTCTAACCACGGTTCAATCAGGGAAATATTTCATCAACCAGTTAGTACTATAGATACCTACAGTACCAACATATGGAGTACAATAACACTACTGTATTAAAGGAAAACAGAGAGCATTAAGGACAATATTACTAAATAAGGAACATAAAGCATTATAAATAATGTTACTAGAAGACCGGGAGAGGTCGTTTTGCAACATTTTTCATTTCTTCAAAATTGGTTGATGCCTTGGATCTCCGTATCAGATAGTCCCGACCTTCAAATTTCATGCACTCTTAGTAAATGCCTGTCATATTAGACGACTTTTGCGACGTGTGCGACGTAACTCTTATAGATTTTCTGGTCCCTTGAAGTACAGCAACATCACTTACCGGGTTTAGTACCTATACCTTTGTACGCATTGTGTGTACACGTAGGGACTCTATGGTTATATCTATCGAAGATAAATTGCCCACATAAACTACAGAGTGACTAACCATCGACGTACTTGTAAGATTGCTCTTGATTGACACTGTAAGTAGGACGCACCAATGCTCGAGCTAAGTGTCCCGTGCCAATCATCGGTGATAAAATAATGGTCCGTTGCAGGAAGCACAGTTATTCGCAACGCCGCACCACCCGCCGCCCGCGCATAGGGGCTTTTAATCAACACTTTATTGTTTAATGACCCCTCGTCCGACTCGTAAATTAAAAGGGTGACGGCTCAAACCCTATTGACGAATGCGTAATATGTGAGCGGATTTAGACTTGAATATTTGATGACAGATAATAGCAAACGTTCAATACACATTCGTTTGCGTTTAGCATTCTCAGACTGAATGTAGAGACGAACCAAACGAGTCAGGGTCGCCCAAAAAGGAGAAGCAATGTATCCTTGCGCGGTTCGATGCGATTTGTAACCGATATAAATGATCTATGACTACCTATGAGTCTGTATTTCAAAATAATATATTGTTTACGCTTATCTCGCTAAACTTTGCGAGTTTTACAATAAGGTTAGTGATTTATTACGAAATACGAATAGTTCGCTGACATGCCTTTTACAACAAAATAATGTAAAATGAAAATGTTTTATTGAAACAAATTACAAAATGCTGTTTAATCTACATTAAAGTATCTCGTCAAGAACGGTAGCCTTTCAACACTTCTTATCAGATATAAAGTCAGCAGCAGTTAAGCCTGTAGAACATTGTAGCTATGTACGGTAAACAAGTGTTAGCAAATATGAGTGGAGATTAAAGTAAGTCGAGTATGGGCGGACAGGTAAGCTGGCGCGTTGCGTGCGCCACGCTTGTGTAAATGCCTTTAGCTTTCCTATTGAAAAACAGTGGAGCTTCAGTTACAAAGTTATTTCAATTAATATTGTTTATTTTTTTAATAAATATGTAAGACATATTTTTATGACAATGGTGAGAAAATCAATCTGTTCTTTCGAAAGTCAATGATCACATTAGCTATTAGATTTACATTTTGAAAGTGGAAATTTTATAATTTTATTTTATCCAAATTCAATAATATGGTCTCATCAGGTTTAGCAAAGGAAAGCTATTAGTATCACCAAAAACATAGTAGGAATACTAATTATCTATTAATATATTTCCTGATTTTTTCACTGTCAGTTTGTTTGTAAGTTACCACAGTAAATTAAATTATTCATTAAGTTCACTAAGGTTATTTATACAGCAAAAGAGGCTTATTCACAAAATAACATTGTAATATAAGCATTTCCTAAAAATTCAAAAGAAAAACCGTTGCCAAAGTTTTAAACAACTACTCCACGTATTCCGTTTACGGTATTAAAGGCATTTGATCCCTGACTTTTAATGCTTCACCCCCGGCATTAAAATTATGTGTATATTTGTATCACGCTCGATTGTAGGGCCTCGATTGTACACCGTCGGCCGACGAAACGAACACCACTTGCCAAGGTCTTCTGGCCACTACATTGTGTATATAGCTTATAGCTTTTCCTATTATGTAATTCATTTTGTATAATTCAGTCTTAGGTATAATATAATTAATTATTTTAATCTTCGTCAATCGTGATTGCCAGTTCTCAGTGATAATATGGCACACTTCTATAGGTAATCTAGAATCTTCTTAATATATCTGATATTATTTTCCTCTCGCTTTGATAACGGAATTTAAGTCAACTCATATTTACGCTGTCAGCCATTGGGCTAAGATCTTGAATTATGGCAAAGCGCAAAGGAGTCTAAAGAACATAGGAGAATCAATGATCCTTGACTGCTTTATTGCGACATCTTTATACAGACGTAGATGTCTTAAAAATAAAAAACAAATAATTTTATATTTCATGAAATTTCAATTTTGCTCCCAACAAAACAACTCTTTTGTTATGAAAGCTTTTATTAATAATAACAAAATAGTGATCAGGCCATGGCATTAATTACTTGGAACTTGATATCATTCATTAGGAGATCCCCAAATTATTGCGCTCAGCAAAATTCTTAATTATATCTCTTAAATTTCTTAGCAAAATGTAGCCCTAAGCGCCGCCGGGGCAGCAAAATGATATGTTTGTAAACAACGAAAATTTTACCGTTAATGGTTAATTATACTTTTTAATGGTATTTCGCGAACGGGTTGTGATAGACACTTGATTGGTTAATTTGATATTCTTATCATTGTAAGGGAAGGTAAATTTCGCTTATTTTTTCGTCTAAAACTATCATAAAATTATTCCGAACTCAGTATGGTTTTTAATTCACGACTGAACGTTTTTTTATTTTATTATTGGTTCATCAGTAAATAATATCTATTTGTTTTATCGCTGTTAGTTGTTAGATCTGATCTCCAATAGCAATGAAAAGATTGTAGTTCAGAATAATATTTTATGGAACCAGCGATCACTGTATAAATGACCGCTCTATGGAACACCAAACACTTCGATTTATTTCTGTACGCGTCATTATAAAGTAAAAATACTTCTAAATAGATTTGATAACCCGACAATCCGTATAAAGAAATAGATAAATCAAGTAATTGTAAAGTATGTTACGAGTACGTCATACGTAAAACAGTCTTCGTGTTATCATAGTCGAAGGCGCGGAGGAACAAATTACACAGTTCATAAAACCGAGGTTAAACGGCAAGGCAACGTGTTAAAAGAGGAGCTCATCGCCCTTCCAATTAGACGGATAATTACGGTGTTCAGTTCGGAGTTATTAATTTAATAAGTGGGGGAGGTCGGGTGACACGTCAGGTGTACGACGTGCGTCTTACTGACACCGCGTCCCTGAATTCACACTCACATTATTAGACATATTATCTAGGTAGATATATTTTATTTATTTAAATAATTTGACCACATTACATGGGATAAATGATGCGCTTAATGCTTAAAATTCAAATTATTTATTCGTCTTAGGAACTAATAGCTCACTTAACGAATGTCTTCTGTGCCAGCTAACCATTGGATCAAACAGAGATTCATGCATAAAAAATCAAAATCAAATCAAAAATCATTTATTCGTGTAGTTCTCAAAGATACACTTATGCACGTAAGTTTTTTTGAGCCCCCGATTCCTAAAGGTGCCTTAATATGGAGGTGAAGAAAGGGAAAAGAAACTCTCCATTATATTATAATCATACATACGTATACATACTACGTTATAACAGTGACCCTTACCAGCTTCAACCAAAACTGTACTTCTTTGAAGGTCAAGAGGAGGGGTTTATTATCGTAGTGGTAGATTCTTGAGCGCAAACTCCATCTCCACCGCCCGAGGATCACATCACTAATTAAGGTTTCGCCTATTAAAAGTAGCTAGGCTATAATGAACCACTCAATTTAATACGTGATCGTGAGGTGTTGTTAGGATTCATTACCTGCTTAAGTAGTTACCAAGTACTAGTTAATTTCGTCATTTCAAAAATCTTAAATAAAGAACAGGTTTTCATGTGACCTTAACAATAAATAAAGTAAATCAAAATAAAAAATAACTAGGCTTATCTAAAATTCTGATCCAAATCTCAAATCGGTAGACCAGATTATTATAAGTGGTAACTGAGTCCGGGCTTCCCTTGCTTTTTGCTAGGGCTTCGCCTCAGCATTAAATTACCAATGTCGTTATTAAGTATCATTAGTATTACAGTTATTTTCTATGTGTCAAGAATAATTGACAGCAAAAAAAAAACTTAAATCAGTGGTATATATACACTTGGTATGGTATCTAAGTAAGTTATGAATAAGTTATAAGGAGAGACCCGTAGTCATTAGTGGGTTACTGGGATGAATCTAACACGACAAAAAAAGTTGACGTTTGTTCTAAAGAAACTATCATAGATGTTCTAACAGAAAGTTTGTATCTTTTTGTTAAAATTGATGTTGTATAGACAAGCCACATTCACAGATCTCTATGAGCTCTGAACTACATCTGTTCTCACACATATACGAGTACAGCTCTCACAAAGCACCCAGTTCCTTTACATCAAACAAAATTTACAAAAGAAAACCCACTCCGAATAATGTTTAGATTAACTAAACAAACTGGATCCTCGCAAAATAACCTCACCGTGTAAATTATGTAGCCATGTAAGAAACAACCAAGACTTCTTTCATAAAATTTTAATTCTCTAATTCACCCCTCTGTAGGCGTTCTCAGAGAGTAATTACTGTAAAAGGTCTTAAGCACAAATGTTATGACGGTGTTTATGAAAAGTGTTTCCGCGTAGGTATAACGAGCTATTCACATCCGCCTTTTCGGCTACTGAATACCAACCGCAGAACAAAAAGACGAGTAGAACCTTTATGAATATTCAGTCCTACTTTTACTTACATTCCGCTAATCTTTATTTTGATGTCTGCATCAAGGTGCTTTCACACTAACGCAAAGCCCTTTAAGGCGTCATTGTGGAAAGAAATGTGAGTAAAATGTAATGTTTTTTATACTCAAACACGTAACATACTTGTTTTACATCTGAAAAGTAAATAAACGTGGATATCGTTTGCTGAAATCTTGTGCAGTTATTCACTTGTTTACAAACTACTGGGTGATGTTTTTTCATTTCTGAACCAAAAAAACGAAGATTCTGATTTTTATGCTATAACAACAGATAAAAAAAAGCAAAAAAAAATAACGAGGTCCCCATTTTATTGCTCTGCTAAGACTCGCACTTGGCCGGTATTATTTAATTAGTATGATGTTAGTAGGTATATAAAATAAAAAATGTTCGCAATGATTACGACAATAAATAGAGTTCCTAAACTTCAAAATGAGACAGCGGAACATTATTTATTGACTAGAAGTCGCCGCGGCTGCGCCCGCGTAATTTTCCCGTTTCTGGAATATTTTATTTTGCTGCTCCTCTCCTATTCTTCATAGCGTGATGTTACATAGCCTATAAGTTAAATGCCTATAAGTAGCCTATAAGTTAAAAGTCCTCGATAAATGGACTATCTAACACTAAAAGAATTTTTCAAATCGGTCCAGTAGTTCCTAAGATTAGCGCGTTCAAACAAACAAACAAACTCTTCAGTTTTATATATTAGTATAGATTATCCGTGACAAGAACTAAGGATACTCCAATAGGAGGGCTTTTTCTATGCCATCAATCAATCCATCATAATTGGCGAATCATCTTGGATCAAAATTCCAAATAATATACCTACATGGTGATATCCTGATATATGTTACTTGTACCAAAATACGAGGCCTTACATTTGACATGATAATAATTCGGAGGGAAGAAGTCGAATTTAATAGCGAGTTAAATGATACGTGCCCTGATTGGAAAATGTATGCTTATTCAGGGCGAGGTCCCTCTCCCGACCCTCCGCACGGCTGATTTGAAATGAATGGTAATAATGCCCGGGCATCCCGCTCACATCGTTTTGTATGATTATTCCAGATTAATTATTTGTCGGAATTTTGTTGGCTAATTTTTCGGAACGGGATTTTCCGCTTTGACTGACGTTTTAATTCTAACGCGTCTTAGGGTTGAGTTCTAATGTTTATCGTATACCTATCTCTAACTCATGTATAACCAATATTTCATTATTTTATATATATATATATCATTACCAATCTCTTATTGACAACTAAAAAAAGCAGTTTTAGTTTAGTTTAGCAGTGCTTTACAATTCTTCAGTAGTTAGATAAATGACCCCTAAAACATCTAATTCTTTAGGATTTTTGTGGACTGCATTAAAATGAATTATATACAAAAACGTAGATAGCTATAACAAAAATATCACGTCTGAAACCATTCTGAATACCTACAAGTAATCGTATAAATCCTTTTAAGATGATTGGTAAAGACGTTTCAATTTCAAATACTGTCAAGCTCCATTCATTGGGATGCATTTCCCATATCAGAGTGCATAAAAAACGTCGATCGTAGGGTTCAGTATTGAATTCTAACACTGAAGTCCCGAGGGCCATGGGCTGATGGGAATATCAAATCACTGCCTCCCCCAGACTCTCTAATACTCGTCCATTAAACGACATGGAATACCGACACCTATGTCCATCACATGTCACTTACCTAATACGTCACTACTTATGAATCGATATCGTACATTATAGACATCTACATAATGCTGCAGAAACTAGAAATGGCTCATTAACCCAACTCCTTCGTTCATTTATCGTGCCGTGCTTTGTTTTATGTTTACGATTGAAAACCGTTCCTAATAGAACCGTCAAGGGGTGATTTTTGTTTGGCGAGTAATTGGTATTTGTTCTCCCGACTGGACTCTCCCCAGGGGCCTGAGCTGGCACATTCTGACGACTGAACTAAGTAGAAAGATAGAACAGAATTAAGCGGGCCAATTATCCCGTATTGGATTTATTGGTAATCTCTGCACGAATGGGCGCGAGGGTGCGAAGCGAACCAACTTTTGATGATACCTCCATCGGTATTATGAACGAAGTTGTTGCAATTTTTATGTAGGTGGATTTATTGTTTGCTTTCCTCTTGTTTCGCCCCTGATTGTGTGTAGACAGATAAAAGAGAGCCCAGAAAAGCGTTTCATTACAAATAAATCAATCTTTCATCAAAGTATACTTCCCGGATTAGCCGACTTATCCTTCAGAAATGCTTTTCCAATTTATCTCATTTAGTTTACCGTCTTAGTATATATTATTAAAAGCATTTACGGTAGGTTAGTATAATGATAATGAAACTTTCTTAATACACTATCTATAAGAAGTAGCAATCACGTTGAACTTGTTACTCGAAGAAGTATTTTCAACAACAAAGCTATATTCGTAAACTTCAAAAAGGTTACATTCTACTCTACATCACTGCTTTTATCCGACGCAATTTAGAAAATCGAGGGGTCAATCTTTAATAAATATCGACCTTTGAAATTTTATTGCGTCCATTCCGGGCACAGCTGACCTACTATCGTTTTGTATCAATACTACCATAAAGGAGGGTCATCCGAAGATTTATAAGTGCAGCCCTCGGTGACAAAAAGGCAAAACTATGAAAAGCGACAGTCGGCTTTATCTCAGATATTTCTCTTTTATATGAATTCTGTTCATTCAACTTTCTTATTTATTGACCAACGTTTGACCCGAAATATAGATATTACAATCCTTAAACAATTAGTCTAGTAATCCTCTAATAAAATTAAAAGAACTTTAATCAGGCATATTCACTATAGGTAGGTATCATTATACAGGATATCAATACAAGCCAGACTTCTTTTTCGAGTAAAAATTTACAAAGAAACGTATTAAATATAAGTCATTACCATCACCATTAAGAACTATTTTAACAAAGAACAACCTAAGATCTCACAGTTTCACCAATTCGTTGTCTATAAGAAAGATATTTCGGAAAATCGGGCTTTTCGGTACTGTAATCAGGACATGCATTAATGCATTATTAATTGAAGGACTTTAGGAACTTTTATACCAATTGAATTTGTACATTCAAGATCTGGCTAAGTAGCAATTGAAATTAAGGCAGTATGAAAAAATTCATCGAACGCCTGCGAATAAATATAATATTAAAATTAAATATCATCTAAAATAAGTGTCAATTTAGGTAAGTAACTTTACCCGCATCATGAAAACGTCTAGTGAGTTAGTTTTACCAAAAAACGTCGAACAGGACAAAAGAAATTGATATATTGATATAAAAGCATATTTATGTTCACGAAGTATCGGTAAAAAAATCTTAGCGATACGTCATAGCCGTCAGTCTCGCGTCCTGCCTCTTGGGCATTGCATAAAAAGTTTTTTCGTTATGCCGCTATGAAGGGACCTTAGAGGAAAAATAAAAATATATTCCTGTTGATATTCTAAATATTGACTGACGTGGTCGTGATCTGAATACCTTATGATTATAAGAAATGAGTCACAAGTCTTTATAACGCCAAGTTTATTGCGCTCGCTTTTATATCACTACGTTAATACAGATAAAATAATTTATTAGTCTTTTATTTTAATCGTAGCATTGTTTCACCTGTAAATAATTATTTCCTTATGTAATATAACGGCATAATAATAGACTGACTTATTACGACCGCAACAAACTTTTGGGTAAGATTATGATTTACGCTTTTGGTATTCCTGATGGGTGAGTCGTTATTGCAACGACAACGACGGGATACCATTTTGTTATAACAAGCATGAACGATAGAATGTTAGAAAATACCACACCAATACGCGCACAGCACTGTCGTTCAACTAAGACACCGTCCCGTACATTTTCATACAAAATCTCTTACGTAACTACTTACTTAAGTAACAGTCATTTTCGTGGCGTGTCGTTGTCGTGTTGTCCAAATGAAGAAATCCCCAATGGCTGATACTGATCACTTACCAGCACCTACTTGAATTAAAAAAGCGTAAAGTCAAAACTCATTAGTATACTTTATTTTGCCAATATGTCATAATGTTATTACTTATTTGAATTTATTTTAAGCATTTCCCATATGAAATTGGAGATACATCAACTTGTGTATCAGCTTAAATATTTTATGAGTCTTAGGATATTATTTCCCTAATGTGGCCGTTAGGCATAATATATTGATAATTATTTCAGTTCGGCTTCGTAAATATTCTACTCACAACGTATTCCAGCGAAGATACATCTTTCAGGGGTAAAATATTATAACATAAAATAAATATTGTGCAATCAATATTCCTACGGTTTATAAAATTCTTATCATATATATTCCCTTTTTATGGAAAATGTAATCACTCTAAACTCAGAGAAATAATAATCAAAGTAGACAATAGATAAATCCTTTACTAATCATTTATTTCAGATAACAGTGACCTATACATAAAGCACATTCCAGTAGATAGAAACAATAAAATTTCAATTAAATACATTATTCACGTCAAAGAGATGAAAATATTTAAAAACTAACAATGCCTATAGATCTGAGTTTAATTTAATTTAATAGCACATAAAAAAATATTTGTGCTGCAGATTATAAGGTAAAATAGTAGGCATCTAACTTTGCTATTATGTGAATATGGGACAATGATGATTATTTGGTACAAGCATTTAAAGGCCTTTAAATTCTTGTTACTGTTTATATAATATCTACTGTTTTGCAGCAATTGTTGCCCCAAGTTATTTCGCTGTAATTCCACCGGTCACACCAGTAACTGCATCAGGTGATGTATTAGGTGCTGTATTAGGTGCTGTATTAGGTACTGTATTAGGTACTGTACCATCAACCTTCGTGACTATATTATTATTTTCTGTAGCTCCTGTTTCATTCGCACTACTTGATTCTGTACCAGTACCTAAAGTGCCAACTGAAGTTTCAGTTTCTGTTAGTTCTACAATTCCACCCTCGTTGTCATTTATTTTACTGTCCTCTAACTTTGATTTTTCTTTATCTGAGTCATTAATATCAATGATATCATTTGGTTCTGTTGCCTCCGTTTGCTTTGTTCTTTGAGCCCATGGTGGTATTGAAGTGGTTGGAACTCCTGCCATCCATGTGGTAGAGTTATTTCTCGAGGAAAAAAATTGTGCTTTATCTCTGTTATGGAAGCATTTGCATTTGCAGTGTTTATCGGCATAAGCCACATCGAATTTTAATTCCAAACATTTTTTTATGCACGTATATGCTTTTTCAAACTCGTAACATTCGTGTGTCCTTTGAAATCCATAACGTAATGCAGATTTAATAGTATCTGTGGAATAATTTATTGCAATCTAAGATGACCTTATTATGTTTTAGTAAAAAAATAAGCATAAAAATAGTTTTAATAAAATGTAATAAGTTATTGACTACTTACTATTCGGTTCAATATAAAAAGGAACTGGAACTGAATTTTTTTTGTTGTTAGTTTTAAAATATACGTAAAAAACAAATTCTGTTCAAATTTCAATTGCCTTACTTACCTACAGTACTAGAGCTGTCTCCATAAATTGAAATAAATGATAGAAATAAAACATAACTGAATATTAACAACTCCTCCATATCTTGGCAGAACAACAAACTTAAAATGTCGTTCAAGGAAATAATCGTAAATTTCTTACAACCTGAGATATTTAATGCAAGGATTTATGTGGCATGGTTAATAAAAAAAAAATTAAGAAATTAATGACTGGTAATATCGCAACGATAAGCATTCTAATACTTATCAAGTCCAGTCGATTTCTATTTCGCCTAAATAATATTAATTATAATGCATTTTAGATTTTATCAGACAACATGAGTCATCAAAATCAATCTTTTATGTAATAGGGCCCCGTGAGGTTGATACATAGTACATACTATTATTACTATTATTTTCATAAATATTTTACTATTAATTATGGCAGTAGGTACCACCTTATTACCTTATTTTCATTAATCTTATTACCACTAACGATAGTGTTGGTAACTAAAGTAATTGTGGTTTGTCGGTTAATTTAATGATATTTTTCCATTTACACATACCTAGCAATCAACATTTTGCGTAACTGCAACATGCTATCTACTTACAAATAAAGATTATGTCGCATCGTAACAAGGTGCAATGAGAAGACTACTTATTACTGTCCTAAAATTTTTAAAACACGTCGTTGTCCAGGCTGTAAAGTATCGGTACATTACATAACTGGCAGGTGAAGTTGTCCGATGAGATTTGACAACTAGGACAGTATAATATAAAAAATTGAAACGTCACAGAAGGAATAATTGTTAGTATTATATAACCTGTATATAACATTCATGAATCGGTTTAAATCCATCTCAATTGTTATTATTTTATTTGAAAGCACTTCGAAGTAATAAAAGAAGATTATGACGTCTAGGTATAAAAACTTCGACCGACTCTTCAGGCTGGCCGGCAATTGTAGCTCTACACCGAGCAAGAGTTCCTTGCTCAGGAATGGCCATACAGATAGGCGTAGACGAATTTTCTCTTTTCATTGAATTCAGCAGCTCCCTGAAAGCTTTCGTTTGAGCACGCCGAAGCAACGCAATGATATTTGCAACATTTTCACATGATAATGTTTTTTTTGCATTGGCACTAGGGTAATCGAAGGCCTCTTGTGCATCAGGCTAACTCAGTCGTTAGGTAATGAGAGTCTTAATTTCATTGTCGTGGGTTTGGGTCCCACGTTGGGCGCCACATATAGAGTCAGGGTTTGATTATTGCCCTACATACAATTACAATTCATGGGAAAATTTTAGTACTTAAAAACAATAAAACAACACGTTTTGAAAAAAAAAGAAAAATAATAAAGAAGCAACGCTTGACGGCAGAGATTAATATGCCCTGTATCATGACGGCAAGCGACTACGAGATGCTCTATGCGAGAATTCATGGTTTATTATAAAGGTTAGGTTGGTCTGTGGGTAATATTAGATACTTTTTAGTCTGCCAACATGAATGCTGAGGAAGTTGTACCTAACCGGCAATAGGAACCCTTTAGTACGCCGTCAAGTATTTAATAATACTTTGTTTTTCTTAACTTGTCTTGTTTTAAAAAAGGAAATATGCATTTCCTACGTGGCTTCTGTGAATATTTAAACATATGTGATATTGAAGTGTTGAAATCACTTAAACATTGCTGGAAATGTATGAATAATGAAAATGACTGATTCCCGTTACAGGGTTTGCGTAAAACTGCATGCTAATTAAATCCAGTAAAAAACATCTAACTTTTTTCCGTTATCCAAAAATATTATATATTGTAAAGTTATTAGTTTTTTATTTATTTATAATTATGTGTACCTATGTAGCCGACAAATATGCGGGCGAACCAGCTAACGATTAACGAAGTCTGGAAGTCAGAGATCAACAAAGTCTTATAAACAACAGAATTATGTAATGGAATATTTTATTTCTATACTATGTTGTGGTTTCAACCGCGGTTGTTGTTTGAGACCCATCAGCTGAAGCTTCGGCAGCGGCGCTTGCTGCGGCATTGCTGCTAGTAGAAGGCGTGGTGACGTCACCAACCACATTAGTAACCACTTCAGAATCATTTGAGGGTCCACAAGAGGTCATATTGTCATCAATCTCATCAATTGTTTCTTTTTCCGTAGGTGGCGGTGACAGAGTCCCGACAATAGCGTACAACCTGGGACTTACTGTCGCTGGGCGTTTTCTTACCGTCCCATTCGTTCGCCAACTGAACGCCGGCAGAAGAGTCGTGGTTTTCAAGTCATGACAGGTACATTTGCACTTGTAATCCATTCGGAAAACTTTAAAGCCCATGCTCTTGCATGCCGTCAAGCACTTAAAAGTTATAAAAAAGTTACCGCAATTCTTGTGAAAACTTAAACCGTATTGTCTTCTATATGCGTCGTCAGTATCTAAAAAAAAAATTTCGTTTTAGAGCATCGTATGTATCAAGAAAATTGTATCAGACAAATCTCTCACTAAACAGTATAAGCCCATATTAATTTATAGCAAGTATCTTCTTGATAGTAAAATTCACATTATTTATAACCAGTCTGGGTCATTCACGTCTCCTGTATGCAGTATCCATGATTTACATTAAACTGCCATTATCGGTACATACCATCTAGTGAATTTATCGCTGCACATATCAAAATCAACAGAAAATATTTCATTTTAGTGCTCTACTCATAAAACACGGAATGCAATTAAAGTTAATTCAATTCCAACACAACGACGTGTGACATATTTATCCAGTGTAATAGACGTTTTATGGAACCATAAATGAAATTCAATTTGAAAATTTTAATCATAATTAATAAATAATGCGTGATTCAGTTCGCGATATGCCTACTCGTAACTCGCTCTTGCTATCCATCAAGCACGTGTATCAAAAACCATAAACTTATATTTATCGCAACATTTGATAACAGTTTATTACTTTATAATGAAAGCAAATTAACAAGGATCGGTATAATATTGCTTCATTAAAGTAAGTAATAAAAAGTGCAGGTGTTAAAATAATCATAATGCTTTGTCCATAATAGCCTTATGAAGTACTAAGTAATAGTCAAATGAAGAATGATTGTAATTATATTTATTTATCCTACTCGTTATACCATACACCTTATAAATAGAAAGGTGTATGGCATATGAATTAACATATTATATTCTCAACATGATTTAAACACAGCTTGATCGAGTCTAACAAGGTTTTTAGAATATATGAATATGAGTACTTGTTTTCCCTATTAAGTATGTTTTGACAAGTTGGTATCAAGAACGGGTACCTACATGCACTTTCTCCTTAGCTAGTCGAGGCTCGTTTGCATTCTTAATGTAGGTACAAGTACATAAGGAAAAGAAAAATCTCACCACATACTAAGAGCCGCAGAACACAGAATAATCTGTGGAATGTGAATGACTGCGTTCTGTAAATAGAGCTTAGCAATGACATATAGGTAGGTACTTATGTATTTTAGAAATAGTCTGCGCTGGAAAATTTCGCTGTGCGTTTTTTTTCGCCGTTGAAAAAATTAAGTACCTACTGTAAGTAGAAGTAATGTCAATATCTATCTAAGATATAGCAGGTACAAAAACTGAAAAAATTAAAAGAAGCAATTATGTACAGTTTATTCATTATTCAAAAACAAAAAACATTTTAGCTACATCCCAAATTGACATTGTCAAAGGCAATCAAGGATTGATTTTCTCAAAACAAAATCCATTCAAAACGTTTAAATATATTCTGAATTTTAAAACTAAAACAGCCATACAAGTATCTAAGGTCTAATTAATAAATCAGGAATGTGATAATGACGGCGGTACTCTTAGGGGACGGTTGGGCTTCGTTCTGTTTCTTAGAAACAACTTCTCTATGGCCACCCAAATGATGATTTCATTATCAGTATGATTTTGATTGATGTAGCAAAAGAAGTTAGCGGCCTGAATTCTTGTCATAACCGGCATATTTTCTTTGTTTATTACTTGGAACTAATTGATCCGCGGCGCCATAGTTTTTAAGCGCCTCCCGGGTTTGATTAAGGAGCACGCTTTGATTGAATTAGATAAAATTTTGGTAAAAATTGTTTTGTTAAACAACAGACGGTGTGCTAAATTCGGAAGAATTTAATTTTAATGATATTTGGACCTCATAAGGCTAATAAATACTTCAAACATACTTTGTTTAATATTTTATTTACATACATTACACACATTACATATTTACATACATACTTTATTTAATATTTATAAAAATCTCATGATAAGGTGTATAATACATAAAAATATGTAAGTTTTAAAATGTAATCTGACATAAGACACTGAATACTAGATAATATTTACAAAAATATTTATACTATAACTACCTACAACGTGGTACATCCATTGTCCCAATATGGACTCTGTTCTGGCCGACTACATCAGAAAAAGCAGACCATTGTGAATGGTATTCGGTACCAGAATCGTGATGATGATTATATTATATTGTCATCAGACTTTATTATATGGAGGGATCATTAGTATTGAGGATGTAATAAAACGGTCGTAAACTTTCGTTGTTTATTCGTAACTTGACTGTAAAAAAGGCGGCCAAAGAAAGACGGAATGTCCGAGAGTAAGGTGACAGGTCCCCTCGGTTTACGCCAACTACGGCACAAATTGCGATATTAAGCACAAGGCGTGATGAAAAAACACTAGCTGAATATAAATTAGGCGAGCGCCGCTATAATCAATATAAACGATGCTAAGGAAGATTAGAAAAATCCTGTAAGAAAACAAATTCACAACGTCGAAAGATTTACATGGGCTTGATCATCTCGTAAAAACTTTTGTAATTAAGGTAACTTGTGGATAACAACTCGTTTTGGCTATTAATGAAGTATTGAAAAGTGCATTTAATTTGGTATTTAAATTAGTTGTGATATGTTAAGGTACTAGAAGGAATCCAACAAAATAAATCGAATAAGATGTAAAGTTAAAATAGTTATTAGGTTCGTTTATTCCCAACTAAAGACAGACTGCATTTACAAGAATACAATTATCTAATTATATAGACATCCTACGATCATTCTGATGAACTGGGTGTGCCCAGGTCTCGCAATTATAAATATTAAATTTGACAAAAGGCACGCTTTAATACATACATATATGTACAAATAAGGAACTTAGAGTTTTACCAACCACCAACATCAATTTTTACGTAAGGCGTATCCACATTTTCTTAACTCCTGAACGTTGAAGTTATACGCCCCTAAAAAATCGAGTAAAAAATGCAAAGGCCAAATTGAATTTGATTCCGATACATAAATTTTACTTAGACTATTTGTCTCTCTTGGATCAAGCGGGAAAATATACCTAAGCATGTTAATTTAATTTGTTCTTCGGAAACGCTGTCACCGACTGTTTTAATTGATTTTCTTTCTTTGTCTTCAATACAAAAGAACTTCTATCGGTACCTACTTAGCATATATATGAAATGGTAGTAAAATTTTATTGTAGTCCAGCCTGCTTCCATACAATACATGCAATGCTTCTGATTAATGACTTTCGAAATGACTTAAAACAACAGTTATAATGCTTTAACGTTTGTTATGTTTACATAAAGATTCTTTGTGTGGGGTGTTTTATGGTTTTCTGTTCAACCGATTTGTATACGAATGAAAATAGATTATGGCCAGTTTTTCCCGTTATTAGAAGCAATAAATCATTGGCATCCGTGGTGCTCTATCCTGAAATAAGATCACAAGCGGAGAAATCAATGGCAATGAGATCGTTTTGACGTTACGTATTTATTTATTTCAATATAATTTCATGTATCCACAAAAAAGTTTGTCAACATTCTTTCAAAATATTTAATTTTACAGTGCTATAAGTTGAATACTGTTTAAGATACAATACATTATGCTCCTATCTAAATACTACATCATAAAAAATGTAGAACAGATTTAATCTGAGTTGTATTGCATATTCGTCGATTTAAGATGAAAGACGTTTCATCGATAATCTGCTTCTTAATATACTACTGTCTGGAGGTTTTTCAATTACTCGTTTTGAATTCCTGGCTGGCAGATGGATTTTCTTCTAAATTTAGAAATGGAATTATTTGAAATTTTAATATTCAGAATTGCATGAAAAATCCATCTATCTGTCAGCATTATTACGAATGAAGCATAGAAGTAGAAAGATATTGTTAAAAATATCATAAATTGTTATTATTTAATGTAAATTCTGTTGCATTATGAAGTGAGTGAGGTGAAATATAGTTGTAAAGTGGTCTGAATGAAACTTTACTGTACCTAACTAACTCTTCGAGAAGGGTATCTTCAATCTAAGGTAGGATTTGCTACTCCGTTTCACTGCTATTATAATCTTTTGTACTTCTCTACATTTTTTCCACATACCATCACACCTTACATTCCTGCGCTTCTAATTCAATAATAAAAACTTAACCCTTCAACTGCTTAAGGTAGACAAGGGTAACGTAATTTAACATTTTCATTACATGACAGTAAAGCAACTCCGACTCAAAGCAGCACTTCGAGTAATTATGTCGTATATAATATGAAACATTAATCAATATGACAAGTCGACTACCTATTTACGCGGCGCAGCCTCCCCGCCTGAACCTAC
Organism: Lerema accius; assembly: GCA_001278395.1. Lineage (NCBI taxonomy): Eukaryota > Metazoa > Arthropoda > Insecta > Lepidoptera > Hesperiidae > Lerema > Lerema accius. The sequence goes on along the minus strand of LGAG01000899.1, from coordinate 168,203 downwards.
CAATCCAAGTTAAAGCTCCGAATTCAAATCTTCCGTATCGCATTAATCCGACCGAGGGTCGTGCCGTAATAAATTCCGTATTATACGCACGACACGCGTATTAAAATAAACATATAAACATGTAACACCCCCGCCGAGTACACCCGCAAGCGGAGCTCGCGTCTGCCACGTTCTTCGTGGCTGCGAAAAGTGCGAATAATAAATATTTTGTACGTAAACTTTGGTAACTTATGACGCTTTGGTTGTAAGCTTGAAATTATAGTTTTTAGTATTTAGGTCTAATTATATAATTCAATTAACAAAAATGACAAAAATATCACCACAGTCAAAATTGCAGTTAGGTAACCACCTAACATAGCACCTATAATACAACAAAACAGATTAATATCTCTTTTGCTTTGTATAAAGTACAGACTAAAACTACTAGTTAACTTTAAATTAATGTATCTGTCTATGAAATAGTTCCACTATATCTTTCGGATGTACACTTCACTCTGTGAGATGGCATTTTATTATAACAATAGGTGCGTAGTCCCCAGACGACAAACAGGGTGCAGGGTACAGGGCGCAAGTGTATAATCTACATGACACAATATAGTAACACACCCGTTTGAATTCCCTACGTTAAATTATTAAGCCTGTCAATTGATTAACAGCATAGCGAAAGAGGCGACTATTGATGGTTATTAAAAGAACTGTGATATTAAAACTGCAATGACAATAGGTTAGGTAGCAATAACGGAAACGTGGTAGGAACCTATCTCCTACTGAAAGTTATAGGTAATTCTGGAAATATTTTTGACGGTGTATTTTAGTATTGTAATTAATTATTTGACCTGTTTTTTTACTTTTTCTTTTTATGCTGCCGTAAATTTTAAATGAATTAAGGTTATGCAACGGTCTGAAATTAAATGAGAAGCGTTTAATTTTAATTATATTTAACTAAATGTCTCGTTAAAAAATAATCAAAAATAATACGAAGTTAAATTTATTGTATAAACAGAACGCTCCTAATTTCACGCTTTTGGAACCGACTTGATTGCCATAAAGTCGCAAATCGTGTTTATAATTCATAATAAGAGACGACCCTTAGCGAAGAAACCGTTTTGTAGATAGGTATCTATCAAATTACAGCACCCTCCCGAGCGCCTATTGTTGTCTAACACGGAAAATATTCATTTGAATATTTACTTAACATGGATAATATTTTAATCTTCCCCTTTGAATTATACATTTTCCAACGGAGACAATTTCACGCCTGTTTCATTTAAACGACATAAGTTTTACGTGCACTTCACGCCATTGTGTGCCTTATGTTAACGTACAGAGAGGATATTAACTAGAAATTTGCGTGGAGTATAAGGCAATATCAATTTAACAAGATATTCCTTTTGTTAATATTCGCACACGCTTTATCAAATTCTCCAGCGGGGGTGACAATAAGCCGCTGTAAGTACTTTCTCTGACATATGGATAAAAGCTTTCATTTCACTCTTAGCTCTTTTAAGTGTGATATAGAATAAGATAAGTTAAGTAGCTCGTGAACAAACAAACTATACTGTGTACAGAAAATAATTTACTTCATTTTGTTAAATAATTACTGATATTAACATAATTAAAGACATTGCATTATGTATCTACTGTGGTGTACTTACAATTTAACAACATCATCATTAAATTGTTGGAGTAGTAAGTAATTTGCACATATTCTCTCTGTGTCGGGCGCATAGCTCATTGTAATAAAATAAGGTATGTAAATTGCAATCAATAAAATATTTACGACTGAAATTTGTAACTTGTTGTTAATTTAAGCATAAAATTGGTTATACAAATCATATTTAAATATAATGTGATGTTATTGTAAAAACATCTATAATTTTTATATTTTACTAGCAACACGCCCTCACTTTGTTTAGGTGAGGTAAGAAAACACCTGAAACATTGTTATTCATCCGTTTAAGGCATTCCATAGGTATCCCTATTCTCTCTCTATTCGATTTACCTATCAATTGAGGTCTTAATCTATCTTCAACAATTAGCCCAGCGATTTGGCAGTGCGCTTATAGTATTATCATAGAAAAGGATTATAATAATTAGTCATTTTCTTTCAAATATTTAACTATAATTGCGTAGGTGCAATAATAGTTTACGTGCCTGTTATAATTATAAAAGATTTATTAAAATGTTATTCTACCAAGACTACAACAGATCTACAACAAACGTATAGTTCCATACTCGTACAATAAAACAGGGCCCATGTGCACCCGAAAGCTCTTCACTTAATAAATTGACTTAGCAGCTACAGACTTCATCGCGCGACTCCTTTGTTGTGTCAAATTATATCATAATTCCATTGTGAAAACTGTTAACTGTCTCCTCGACGCCCTCCGTACAAAAAATAACTTGCACGGGGTCGTGCCCTCCTCTGTTTAATAACATAATAGCACAATTCCCTCGCCGCATGATTCAATTTGGATTTCCTCCAGCCTCCCCTGCAGCCTAAAAAATGACAACTTCATTATATTGTTCGCGCTCCCGGGGGCAACTTGTTTGCCAGAAGGATTATAATGATTAATTCCGTAAAATATTAATACCCATCGCACTCGCGCGACGCACTTGCACCGTGACAAAGCTTATAGAAAGCTCGGAGTGAACGCTTTTTATTATAATTTGTCGCCTTCGCTGGGACGAGTTAATCTCGTACATGAAGACAATCTGTCAGGATTCGCATTCTTACTTCTTAATAAGTTTGTGCATTAAGACAGCAGCGGGGTTAATAGCAGCGATACATTTACTAAGTATAAACTGACTAATGAATTAAACTTCTTGGCTATTTTTGTAAGTTCTTTTTACTTAATAAAGTATCTTTAGTCTATTTTATTTTACAAGATTTTTTCTGTTATATTAGTAACTGAAACTACAAGTAAATTGTTATTGGCACGTAAGGTGATGGTAGTTGTCAATAAATCCCAACACTGACCATTCTATGCTAAGCCTCTTCCGGTGTTTCGTCAGGGGCAAATAAAAACTTCATCTCTCTCCCCGAGGAATTTAATTTGGAGTAATGGAAGTGTTATATTGACTTAACAGGCCAGAAGCACCCCTCGCATTTACAGTTATTAAAATGGAGAAATTTATTGTTAGCGTCTCGTCGTTCCACTATTTACATTTTAATTTTATTTGTTCTGTGATTTCATTACAATCTGGCGTGTTAATAAAATGTATAACTAAGGCTTAGTACACACTTAACTTAAAGCGATTCCACATTTGTCAGCATCGAACGCACTGCACTTACTATAAAGGCTTCGCCTCTCATATGATATTACCAGCACTTTTGTAGCTTTTTTCTGGTATTTGAGTAGAAACAGTTTGTTGATGTTATGTTATAGTGGATCATAGTATTTACATAGAGTAAATAATAACGCTTCATCAAAGTCAAACCTCTTTTTGATTATTTCATACCTTTGATTGATAAAACCCCCTTTTAGTTTTCCTATTAAGAAACCTCTTTAAAAAGTCAAGCTCACGGAAATTTAATAATTATTTATTTTTATGACCCTCTGTATCAATAAAGTTAAAAAACTTCAATGAAGTTAACAAAATTCAATGAATGAATATTAAAAACATATAAAATGATATGTTAGAATATTATATAAAGCCATAAAACTTAGTAGGTACCTTGCCACGGTAACGCAATGAGGGTGATAATTTTAAAACGTGTAACGAGAAATGCGACACGCACTTGCACCCGACCCTGTATGGTTCTATAACGATATCGTTTATAGTCCTTTTGTCGCCGAAATTATATTTACAGAAGTGAGCAGACAATTTCACGCTCTCTTCCCTGCACCCCTACGGATGGACTCTAATCAACGAGGGCTAGCGTAATGTGGATATACTACTCGTATGACCATGTTTTAAAAGAAGTATAGCTGCGCCACGTTATTTTCTTTCGTAGAATCATGTATGAAGTGTGTCAATCAAATTACGGCTTACTTACTTGAACTTGCGTTGAATATTAGATAGTTGTGTCAGCCGTTTCGAAGCTATTCTTCAGAAGCAAGCATTAATTTAAACTATAATGGTTGCAGATATCACTTACGATATTTTCAGTGCTAATATACACAATAATGTTTGTTTCTGGTTTTATTTGGAAATTATTTATAAAGAAACTGATGATCTAGAGAAATTTGTTGACTTTTTTTATGTTAAAGTAGAGGTAGGCTGCATTACACTCGTATTATTATTTTATATTTTAATTATATTTACAGAGTGAAATGGTTATACTTTATTTACACTTCATTAAATAAACGAAGTCAATTCAAAATATATAAATGAAGTGACCAACGTTTGTTATCCTTAGTATTCCAACGTCATCGATCAATAAAAGGGTGAGTTCACAGATGAGCGTGAAAGATTGTCCACATGTTCGGCGGGGCCCGCGATCAGCCGTGTTCAGCCCCCGTCTTGTACCAACATCGCTTTATCTTCACGATGCATCAAATTAATAATGTCCTATCGTTTCCGCTATATTTTCTAATCTGTCACTCGATTTCACACCTCGATTTCAACTGAATCTAATTTGATGAGATCTACAATCTTCACATGATTACATAAATCCGTTGTCATAAACGAACATCACATCTGTAGTATCTACTAATGCTGCCACTTCACACACTTTATGCAGTGGATTGAGATGATCTAGATTTTATCGCACCTAAAATACAACCCATTATCTTGTAAATTATAGTTTCATGTTTGTCAACGATTTTATGTATCTACCCTTTGCATAGACAAGCATTAGTAAATCATCCCGGATTAACAACGTAGGTACTCATATATTTATGTTGTTTATTGAACCGATAAGACCAGGCACAACGGACGCCGCGTGCCTCTTTCCTGGTATTGACAAGCAAATAAATTGCTGGATTAAAGCTCATTCCTGAGGAAACTTCTTTGAAAGGGGCGGGGTATATTCTCGTACGTCATGTCTCAATGATCGTGCGGAAACGGAAGTAGCGACAGTCGGAAAGGAAGCGTTGCATGGCACCGGACGAACCCACTTCCTGCGTGCGCGCGCCTTCACTTATCTCAGCGGGGCGCAAGAAAATTGCCCCTCTTATCCCCATTACTTATTTACACATAAATCACTGAAATTATCTTCATCTTTCCTTTGTACACAGAGACAAACTCGAATAAACAGATGTCTTAATAGCATGTTTATAAGCTATCAAGAGTAAATAACATAAAACTGTATCAGACCATCTAGTATTCGTAAAGGCAGCAACAGAGTATTAATTTAAAGTTTATAATAATTTAGTCATGAAAACTATGCCGTAATTAATGTAAGTTTTAGATATGATAAACTACAATTCATTTTATAAACTTAAACAAGCACAAACCACAAGAAATTAGGTACGATAAGTGGTCGGTTTATCAGGAAATACAACTCATTTCTGAACATAATAGCTGGTTGCATTGCGTGTTCTCGAAATTAATTTACCTTCGACTTCGTTATATTTAGGGTTCTTGCTTCAATCTGCTTGTCAACAATTTGAAAAGTCAATAAATCGTGTTGAGTTACTTTAATATCAGGGTCTACTATTGTAACAACGTCTAAAACATTGCAATATAATAATATATGCTTATCTGATTTTTTATAAAAAACGGTCTTAATACAATGGAATACCTACCAGCATCTTTAAATTGATTACTTGTTACTAACTACTAAACCATACAATTGTTTAGCATTATTAAGGTATTGAGGTACAAAATTACGTATTTTCAATTATGATACCTACGACAATCATTAAAAAGTTAACATTATAAGTTTATACAATACTCTCTTGATAGGTACTACAGGCGTGTCAAACTGTAAAAAACAACGAAAATTATTTATGGTATTCTAAACTGAGCTGGTGAAATTATAAAAAAAATACAGAACCATAACAATACAGCATAAAATCGTTCTTGTTCTAATATTGGGGCACATGGAGTCACGCGGCTGAGTGCCGAGCCGTGTTGTTTAAACGACTTCTGTAATGAGTTCCGTTACCAGCCACCATAGCAGCCAATTACAAACTCGATAACTATGTTGTTTAAAATTTTCGATATCATCACGAAAATTAGGATTGGAGTTGTAGATTTAGGCTTTATTGAACGAACACATTTTAAAGGTGGAAGTTAAATAAAATATACATTATACCACTTGTCTTAAGTCTAATTTACTTTCAGTCACATTTTTGTAACCTGCATTAATTTATTCACAGAATACCCCTTGATAATAATCTCCAAAAACTTCTTTGATTAATTTGCATAGAAATTTAAAATCAAATCCGTAGCTCTCAAAAACCATTTTAAATTGTGCAAATTTGGGATTCTCTCGCATTCTCTTCATTATATCCATAAACTCTTCGGAATTTATGGTTTCAAACAAATCAGCAACTTCGGGAGATGTTTCTAATTTACTTTCGAATAACTTCTTCATATCTTCCAGCGGTAGAGTGTCTACCATCGCTTCAAAAAACCCTGAGATTCCTTTTTTGTTCCTTAATAAATAGTTAGGTTTTGCAAAAGGAGGTAGATTCAAAGCCGAGTTCACAAAATTTATTACAGTCTCCATATCATATCCTTTAGATGCTAAAAATTCAAAACCCTGAAAACAAATCATAGCATTTATAAAAAACAACTAAGATTGTTAAAAATCTAAACATTAATTTCCCACCTATAAATAATTATTTACTTACCTCCTTAAATTCCTCCATCATTTCAAATTCCCAAATAAGTTCCTTAAATTGGAGGCTGAATACAAACTTCAAAAACATCATTACTTCAGGATCTGCCATATACTGCATTCCAACCATTACCATTTTTTCTACATCCATCATCTGTAGGAAGTCCATAATGTGAGGAACCCATTTTGAAGCAATCTCATCTGTAGACCTCTGAAATTGCTTATCGAGAAGTCCAAATTCATCTTGTGGAATGTATGGACTGACTTTTATAACTGTACATTCGCTGATACAAATAAGTGTCAAAACAAAAGATAACAAAATTTTAAACATTTTGACTATAATTTTGTTATCGACTGCAGAGAAATAAATTGTATTTATCACTAATGTCTACATACATTTAAACTCCTTTTATATGTTTTACCAATCCTGGTTATGAAAGAATTAACTGATTAGTTATGAAATTAATAGTGTGTTACAGATTAACGTTTGACCTAATAAATTCTAATCTCCTACAAGTGACACGTGTTGAAATTAACATTAATAACTTTTGTTTAGCGGCAAATTATATCAATTTTTTAGGTCACGGTATCAGTTGCTAACTTCTAAACTGGTAAATCTGATTATCCCACCGTAGTCATATTTATGGTACTTGGAATACCAATGTTAATTTAAAGTTAACAAACCGAACTCATCTATGAAGACATTATAGATTCAAGCAAGATTAGAAATAAGTCTAATATAATGGTCAAGTTTATGCTTGCAGGCTTGTAGCGAATTATAGCAAATTGTGCAATAAGTGCAATGAGCAGAACCGACAGGCGCAGGGTGACGGACGCTGTCCATCCGGCAACGCCCTCGGCGATTGGTTTAGATATACTATAGAACTTACGAGTACTTACTCTTTTGGCCCAAAATAAGTCTTGGTCTCCAAAATTGAAGTTCTCCACTGTCCAAGGAACTGCACTGGTTCTTTCCAGTTCCTAGCTTGAAGGTCTCAGAGCCTTAAGAGAAGACGAAAAAAAGCAGTCATACTGTAGAATTTAAACCATGAAATTTTTATCCTAGGCTAATAGTTCGAAGATGAAAGCATGATAATTATATGCTGTTCCTAACATGAGTCATTAGATACCAACTTATGACACAATTTAAAACTTTCATAAAATCTATACATGCGCTATCATGTAAAGCTATTGTTTTGTTATTTTATTATTCAGAGTTTGCTATTTGAATATGTAGACAATTATGCTTCCAGCATAATTATGTTAAATCAGAAATTTCTCACAAACGGCGAAAATATCTTCAACTTTTACTTAGAATAGAGTAAATTGCCTGATGTATGCTTGTATGCTTTCTTGTCACTTATGTTTGCATAGAACGTGTGTTGGCAATTTGCCATTCGAGTTACAGTAGTCACAATTTTAGGTCGCAACTAATATTTGAGTCACGGACGATAGACATCCATTAATAGTTAATAATGTATTAAGATTTTAAATCGTGACAGAATATGCGTGTGACAGAATTTTATGGTCCTCATTAGAATAAGTAGACTCTTATGAGTAATTAATGTTACATCATTACTTGTGAAGTGCACAAACGACCATGGGTTTTAGTAATCTTTGGATTTTTGTATAGCTAGACATGGACTGAAATTAAACTGGATTTGTTAACTGTTTCTAAAGATTTATGTACGAGTACGAGTAGATCTATTATGTCCTATAAGCACGCTAATGCTTTGTATTTATTATCTTTAGAAATGATATATTTTTGTTTCTATTCTTTCGTCTGAATCTAAATTATTTTCTATACAAAAATCTATATAAATATTAATTCTCACCATTCGCTACCTTCTAGTCACAATCATAGCGAGGAAAATTAGGGGCCGAGCGATTTAATTGGTCCGTACAATCCTATACCTATTGCATTGACTGACGGCACAATAGCCGTAATCGATGATCACGACCGAGCTACAAAACTGAAGGAAGCGTCAATAGTAATCACCATGATTATAGTTTTATTTGCGAAATCGCGCACTGTAATGGCGAGTCGACTCTACGAGTATTCACACGGATTCGCGTCGCTGCCCCGTACTTACAATAGTACATACAGCGCACCTTTGAATGACAAGCCCCACTTCCAGTGCAAATCTCTAGTCAATTGGACGTATACACTATATATAAAAAGGAATATGTCAATTTATTATGCGAATAAAATCAAAACTTTAGAAGTCAATTCCCAAAAATAATCTCTAAGTAAAGACGAATTCTAAGTAACTCGTAATCATCTTACTTTTAGTATAAGTAACTGTAGGGTTACAATTTAAATCGTTAGCTAAGGATAGCTTCCTTTGACAATTGCAGAAACGGCGAACTCTTTCTACAGTCACGACTTTTAATTATATTTACGTATTATTCGTGGCTATTTAGACTCATTACAAAAGACAACTTTTTCAACTGTTTCCCATAAAATCGAAGTGGCTAGGTCTAACTAAAGTACTTAAAGGATTCCTAATAATGTTTATGTAAGTTTGTGTAAAACTTTTTTAATATCATATACATTTACATAAACTATATAACTATATTATCCACAGAGAAAAAATGTAATAAATATTTTTTACTGACTATACAATCATCTATTAGGTTTATAACACCTTTTTTTTAATCAGCCAGTTCTCAATGATAAACTCGCTACACGGCGACGCAACATTTAACTATCCTGCTGATCGAATAAATATTCTTTCTACCATTGACGCCTTGGATATTGCTGACGCAATGTATGACCCAACACTGATGAATTCCCATCTCGTAGCTCGGCTGCAGTCAAAAAAAAGAAAGTTATCTTTCTAACCGCTGGCAACTTACCTCATCTTTGACAAACGAAAGCTGGTAAAATTATTCTGTTTTACGCCAAGTTGTGGAAATGCAACGACGCATAACACGATGGTGGTGGCGAGGTGGCAATATGGAGGCGAGCGATGCACGCGCCGCGCAATCCAATGAGCTCGGGAACGGGCGAAACATTCAAATTGCAAACCACCCGCGCCTACCCGTATCAAATGTTGTTTTATAGCTAATTCCCAAATTCGGTTATGGCCTATAAACGATCCGCTGGAATAATTTAAATGCGAACCCGCCTGTATAATGTTCGTACTTTACTCCAAAATTAGGTATTTGTATGTGAAGTGCGTTTTGAAATAGGATTTCGTGACGACTTTTATTCCTTGCATGAGACGCTTCCGTCGTGGCGGTAAAAATTTTGGTGCTTTTAAGTATGGTTATCGATGACAGGATCTTGCCGCCAAATACGATTATTAAACCGAAGTTTATTTTACTACTTTTGTAACTACTGTACTTTTAAAATTAATTTTAAACCAGATTTTACATCCTTTAGCGTACCTTTAGACATATACTTACTGAAACTCGCCATAAACAATAACCACGTACTTACGTTTCCATCCATTTCGTCATAAAAATGTTAAAAGCATTAAAAATATCCCTAAGAACAAGTGAAACACATTAGTCCGTCACTGACTTCCACTTTTTTGCAATTTAAAACGCTTTAATATAATAAACGACGAGCGTTTAAAGGTTTTCTCTTGTTTCCGAGCTAATTTCCAGACAGACATTTCCTTTCATTCAATATGAGCGATTGTTTATTGCGAACGCTGCTTCGCAAGACAATTGAACAAAATTACTTACTTTAACGGCACTACGTGTCACTTAATACTGCCATGCCTGTTGCAATACTAGACAAGTACTTACATGAATATAGCATTGGTCAGTAAATCCATAAAGCATCTTGAAGAAACCAACCTACAATTGCAAACGTGATATTAGGTAATTAGATTCCATTAAATCGGAAGAAAAATGGGACTATCCATGCTTTTCGTACAGGATATGATTTTTTGACTTATTACATCAATACAACTCAGCTAGAAGCCTGAAAACAAACCAGTCTGCACCTCAGCCGAAGACTTAACGTGCCTAGAAACCACGAAAACTGCTACTATTAGCGGTCATCCATCCATATCCCAGCCGCCTTCGCAGTTATTTAACTTTGCTTAGGATGGACTCGAGTTGCCTCGCTATGACGTTTGTCAGTTACTTCAATAAAAAAAAAGACAATTCATGATTGGCAATACACGTATTATGATATAGTTCACCTCTCACATTCAGAAAGGAGATCCAATCAATATCTATGCATGGAAATGAGGTCAATGAAATGTTAAGTAGATCCTTTTTGTATCATGTACTTGTGAATAAATTAATCTGTTTTTCAATCTTCAGTACATTGGTCTAAATAACGATAACAAGCGAAGAAGTACCACAGGCCTTTAAATAACTTTTTAAATAACTTATTTGTGAATATGATTGTAATTACACGCCTCTGTATTCTCATCGCCGTCGGTGTGTATCTACAGCCGTAACGGCGGCGGCGGCGGTATAATTTATCATCTGATAACATAGAACTATTTCGCAACCAAAATCTATTGGACGGATTATTAAATACATTATCCGTTTACATCTATCGATCGGCCTAACGGTGTACTAATGGACGAAATTTAATCACGACAAACGAATGCCACCCGTTTATGAAGGTGAATGACTAAACAGCTTTTTAATACGATTCACACGTTAGCAGTTATAGTTAGTTAAGTTTTTGTATCGACACATTTCACGGTGCGATGTATTGAACTCTTATTATATGAAATGTGATGCCACATACCAGCCACTGATGGGATCTATTATTATTGATCCATGGATGAATATTCAATCATCGCGCTACTTCCTCGAGATGGATTTCGTGTGATTATAAAAACATACTTTTCGATTCAAGTTTTTTTTTCCTAGTCGTACAACGCTTCAGTAACTAGCCTTACTAATTGAATGCCTACACTTTTTCTGACTTTGTAGATTAGGATTTCTCTTATAAAGTTGCAGCCGCGGGGAGAGAAAAAGAAACATAGAGCGCTCCGAGAACGCTTTAATTATAAGGCACCTTTGCATAATCTTTGTGAACAAAAAAGTAAAGTATCCGGTAGAAGAGTCAGCCGGTACCGTCCACATAAGATCGAATGAGTGCAAAGTGCATACAAAATCGTGATGTGGCCTTTTAATCGGTTTCACGTTCGTTCCCGCGCTAGTTTTTGTATTCGGATTTCACTCAGTCTGCCAATCTGTGGGTTTACAGGCGACCGGGAATCCTAGGGTTGTTGTCGAATGAAAATATGCCATGGGTCGTGAGCATAGGGTTCACGGCATAGATAAGGAGCGTGCGCCGAAGTCCCGAAGCCGGCCAATACTGTAATAAGATAAAGAGGCGGACGCATTTTGTTTTGCAGCAAGCTCACTCCAATTTACGCGGCTTGGTGGCCATTAGCATAAGTCGAGAGGTAGCGGAGCGTGATGTGCGCGATTCGCCGGCGCTCGGCGTGACGCCGCTGCGCCCGCGCACCTGCCGGGGTGTAATTGCGTCCCCGCGACACATTTGTTTACTATTGTAAGCCGTGAAGATGCCATCGTACAACGACACTCCGGCCGCCTCCTTCAAATTAGCGCGCTAAACGCTTCTATTCTCCATCCTTTTTTACGACGACGACCTTTTTCTTCGTAATAAATGGCTGATATTAACAAGCAAATGGATTGAAGGGATATAAAGCAGACTCGACGTTAGATGTCGCTCGGACTTTATAAACCTTGTTAACATTTTATGTAAATTGTTCAGTTTGTCATACTTGGGCTTGTATATATTATCAGTTTACTTAAGTATGTAAATACCGTAGAGCTACATTTGGAATTTTATTTTAATGAGATTTACGATGTCCCTAGACCTACTTTATGATGATTATTTAAATGAAAGATGGAGTTAGATTTTGATTTAATTCAGTATAATCAGAAATATTTGCATTATAAGAAAATTTTATCATAAATTAATTATAGATATTAATGCACAAACGAATATATACCCACCTATCATTATAAAATCACTTAACTATTCATATTAAGCTTATTTGGTAGATAATGTATGTACGGCGTATATAATGTGGATAGGCAAGTAAGATCCAGGGCTGGGGCAGTATCACTTTTTTATTTAAATATTAGTATTTACTCACATAACTCTTTTAGATCAAATTACAATTTATTCTTAAAAACCCAAAATTGTGTTTTGTCTGCATATAAATTTTGTTTTATTTATACTACAATCATTAAAATGCGGATACTATTTTTAAGATGTAACAGCTTTATTCTGTTTTAATGTGCTCTTTATACACCTTTTATTGTATCATTTGTACTCCAAAAAACTATTTATATAATAATTTATATAAGCGAAAATTTCTATTTTTATTACTGGTAATTTTGTAATACTTAGTCTACATTTTGATACATTGACTAGTATATTTAAAACACATTATCATCTAAAAACTATATTAATAAAATTACATAAGTACGTGAGACAGCCCTAATCGAATAAGCTAAGTAGCGGCGCACGCGCGGGCCTCCGAGCGGTCATTAGAATGTAGCATCTCGAACGATTTTCCTACTTTAGATACGGTAATAGCCGTAAAAACAGCTTCGAAGGAAAAACGTACCGCATAAAAATATTGTATCCTTACTGCCCATAAGCCATAGCCATTTCTGAAAATCATACGGAGCGAACAGCAAAAGCAAGTCGGTTCACATATTTTGCCATACACAGCCGCCACTAACGAATGCATGGAGGATTTTAATGTCACTAATGTGATTCTCGCAATACATACGCTTACATATTGCGCTTATACTAGACGTATTTAAGGAGGCTATTTGAATAGCAGCCACAAATTTCTGCTTTATATGCACTTTGCCAATAATGAAGTGCTAAAGATACCCTCAAAGGGCATAAACATGTACTCACCTTAATAATTGCCTTTCGGTGGAATTTATTGTGCTTAAAAATGTGGCGTAACATAATAGCTCGACAGGTTCTGTATTAAATTCAAAATGATTTTATTTGGTAGGTAGATATACTTACCTTTTTATGTTTTTAATTGCTTTGATTTACACTTCTTCAAATAGAATTCTTCCAAAAATCAGCAATTTAGTTACAACGTGTCATTAACAAATTGGGCAATACAAATAATTGACAGTATGAAATAAAATATGAATCTTAAAAATCTCGTAAGTAGTTGTGATGTTCTTAACAATTATACAGAAAGGAACTTCATTATACATTATTGAAGGCCATATTTAACATGAGCATAAAATTAATGTGCGTCTCCAGCGAATTATAAAAAGTATGAATTTCCTGTTATTGCCGTTATATGTCATACCGTTCTCGGTCAGCGCAGCGGGTGCAAGAAAATTCACAAAAACCTGTAGTTCATAGAAGTGGCTATGCGGGGTGCGATCATTAGATCCATACCATAATCGACACATCCTGAATAGGTAGGTGGTGAAGCGTGCCCGTTCCATGTCCGTTACCTTGCCGAAGCATCTTACCTCTGTTCATTCATCTTATCTTCGATGTAACATACACATCTTATCAAGCAACGCATTCCAATAATTTCGTATGACAAAATCTTTTATTACAAACGATACTAGTCAAGGTAACTTTGTTTGTTTAGAGATTAAACCCTTGCGCCATGTTTTGTTACTGAACTAAATCAATTACGAAACTAAAGATAATACACCTACCAATACATATTCATTCCGACTATCTTCAAACGTCTTACTTTTAATTGATTCTCGGTCTAGTTAAACCCAATACATGCATAGAATTCAAATATCATTGTTTTATTCGGTTTCAAAAGGAAATAGTTATGTAAATGCCGAGAGCCGTACGTTAATGAACGAAATATGAAAATAAATCCAATCAAGTTTGTAACGCAGTCACGACTTACAATTGTTAACGGGTAACATATGTTAGATTGGTTAAAAAGTAAAATAATAATTAGGTAAGTTGTAGCGTGAGAACGTGTGGGGTGGCCGGGCTTGTGGTGGTCGGCATACAAATTGAAACTGTCAGATCGAACGATCGCAGGCCGACGGTCGATACTCTCACGGAAGCGATTACCCTGGCTAAGACAATGGCCGACAAGACATGCATCTATTACCCTTTTTAAGGCTGAAACCGACTGATGCCCTTTGAATGGCGGGTGATTGTAAATTATATGGTTACTGTTGCTGCTCTCCGATGGTTCTTGGAATGTTAACTTTGACACTAATCTCGAATGTTTTAAGATTTCAGCAACCTTTACTTGGTTTTGCTCCTTCGTCTACTTTCTCATTTCCACGTTAGTTTCATATTTTCAAAGTTAAAATTATGTTAGTGGTAGAGTAATTTATAGATATTTTATTGTCTTTGGAAGATGAAGAAGTGCACTTGCTATCTGGTAGCTCATCTACTAGTATGTCGCTTACTTCCATAAAAATACTCATTAATAAAACCGTGTTTTGTTTCCGTCCGAGCACATGTTGCGCGGCGGAACAACAGCGGTAATCTCCTCTCGTCGTTTTTCGCTACATTTGTCCACTACAATTTAATTGATATCACGTAACCGGGTTTCACTTACAGTCCTGGGCACGGCCACTTCCATACTGTTTTTAAATAAACAATTCTTATAGGTACCATTGTTTTGTTTAATTAGACAACAGTTAATTAACGACGTAAGTAGTCAAATATGTGTAGATTAAAATTTAGTGCTTTCTAGACAATACTGAAATAAAATGTAACATATTTTATAGCCAAAAAAATACATTAAAAATGATTATTATTATTCTATAACCTCCATTAGAAACCGTCTTCAAAAAATGATAAGCAAACTCAAATTAAAAGCATAAACCTGTTTGCTTCCATTTGTCACCGTACACCCACATAGCGAACAATATGTAAACAATTATGATATCATTTGATATTCTGTCAACAATAAGTGCAATCTGAGTGCAGAACCGAAGCAAGGGTGCTGCCGAGACAAACAAATGACGTACAGCGAAATGTACTCGCGCACCCCAAGCCCAAACGTAAGCCCTATGCAAAATAAAACACACCATTGACATCTCTCTGAAATTTATTAAAAATTCAGACAGCTTACACTTTAAACGGAGGGTTAAATGCTTAAGGGAAAGGATTAGCTTACGAATAGAATTTGATTTATTTATCCAAAACCGATTGTTTAATGTTTTTGATCTTACTCGGCTAAGTTGGCTCTTAGATTTTTTGGGTTAAACATATATACTCATAAACAGAATGTCTATTCATGCGCCCATAACCTTCAATAATATCTCTTAACAAGTACCTACTTATTTGTCAATAAGTTAAAATTACAAGTTAATTCAATTTCTAAGACTAGTTTTACAATATTATTGTGAATAACGCATTGTTTCATAATACGTAATCTAGATCCTTCGTATGAGCTACAATACAAGATGGAGAGTTATCTGTTTGTGATGATAAGGTGGCGGTTGCTAGGCGACGGAGGGTAGTGGTCACTAGAAAGGGTGTGAGCTCCTCATACTCACACCCTTGAACCTTTTACCCGAGTTTAATGCTATCTATTTCATAGGAATAATCTGCCAGTATGGCACGGCACCAACATGAATAGAACATAGAAGGAATAAATACATCTTGATTTTTGACAACAATTCCGCCGTCTCTCTGTGAATCGAATCCAGGACAAGTTAGACGGGGTTATGGTAACTATTGAGCCATTAGAGTTGTAACATGGAAAATATGGTCATGTAAATGGCAGTCGTTGCCCATGGTCATTATTAATATGTTACAGGTCCCATGGTAAACACGAAGACAAGAAAAAAAAACATCTAGAATAACAAAAGAAATGTAATCTTAATACTCACTGGGATTCGAACCCAAGACCTAAAGATAGGCAGTCAAGATAGAGCAGATTACGATAATAAAAAGTCTAAATCCCCAGCAATGCGCTGCATTCGACACTTAACGAGAGTTTTCGTCAATTCTGGCTCATTTTATGTTTTAAATGAACGGATTCACAGAGTAGATCTTAATCGCAGGCCACGGTCAAGGGATCTCATCCGATTCTATTCGAAAGCTAAATAGCTCAGGTTTATTTTGTGGTAGGAAGCTTTTTAAAAATGGCCAGCTTTCTCCGGTGACGTTTTTCACAACGATACGAGCCTTAGTATAAATATAGCACTTGTTTTATTTATAAACAGATCGGATAAGTGACCCCGCTCCGAAGGTACGTTAAATTAATTGCTAATGAGGGTGAGTGGACTAGGTATAGCTTATGCTTAGTTAGACTTTAACTTTTGTTTTAGTCTTTCTTTTAAAATACATTAAAGGAGGACTTTTAGTAAATATGTTGTCTTTTAGATACACTAGCTCTTATTTTTTTTGCTTATTAAGTACTTAGAATTTATTGAATTATAGGTACAAAGATTTAAATCTGTTGATGCATATAAAAATCTTTATACATTTCTCACCGATTTCAAACGATTGATGATTGTAATTAATTTTTTTACAGATCTTTATGGGTTATAAAGGCCACTTGTTAAATGCTTACATTATATTGTTGTTTCCGTTCCTATTTCCATAGCGATAAAATTAAGATTGAGCATGATAAGAAGTTATCTCGCTAATTAGCAATTTCTATTTACATACCTAATTGTTTACTCGCGTGTATGAATAATTATAACAATGATAAGGTCCTACAAGATATAATTATTCAATAAATACCCAGTACGAGTAATAACAATCAATACACCTGCTTGCCTATATTGGCTATCAGCATCTCAATTACCGCACTTATAAATAACGTCCCTTTGGCATAGCCGTCAATACAATCGAACATGTATCATTGACAAATACACACAAATTATGCAGCGCATGTTTAGAAAATAAAATTTATGACGACCATAAGCAAGAAATGGTAAAAGCCAATATGAGAACGATACAATGTCTACAATACAATAAACTATCGCTATCAAGAGTACATTCAACTCTAACGTGGTACTATTATTAAACGGAATTCGATTTAAAACCGAACCCTCCTCGTCGTTTGTGAAATTGACATTTATTCTTCGTGTTTCATTGTTGCTGCAGTCGGATTCGATCTATTGTTAATTAGCTTAAACGGCCCATGTACTACGCCGTACTGGCTACCTACATTACACTCGTAATAATGATTATTTCTATTTGGAATATTAATATTGATGCTCTGTTTCATTAAATTAATTTTATAGTTATTATAATTTATTAAGATACACGGAAATGCTGAAGATTATGTGCTAATATTGCGGCGTTGTTGGCAGCGGCAAAAGTGCGAACTAAAAATAAATACTCAACACATACACCCAGTGCCATCTGTTAGCGAATAGATGAACTTACATGCAGTAGTGCAAAGTAATAGAAAGTAAATTAGCTTGTTGTAAACTATAGTGATAGTTTGTGATATGTATACTGTATAAATTCTATTGCATAATTAAATATGTTTCTTTTTACCTTAGGTATCTAAGTTTTACAACTTACAACTTTACCGTACCTAAGTTGTACAAATTACCTAATCAGTGTGAAAATATACATTATCAAAAGCGGTGTCTGACACCAAACACTTGTAAAATTGATCTTGTACTTATCTAATAATCATAAACGTGGAAGGTGGTATTATAATATTAACACCAAACAATATAATTTTAGTAATCTTTATAATAGAGTTGTGACATAGCAGGTAATGTAGGTAATGACATGTATAAGTGTATACATATGTAATAACATACAGGAGTTATTCGCTCCCCATCGGGAGTACGGGAGTGCCTCGATTAAAGCCGTAAATACTTCGAGATTAATTATCTCGTAAACAGGCGCAGTGGCGCCCGCTAGCGACTCAAATCGCTCACCTACGCCGTGAGCGCGATACAAATTCAACTTTTCCAATTAAATTTCGTGAGGCATTAATAATTATTTGGGTACATCAATTTGTTTCGTCGCCGAGTTGCCACCTCTAGGAGTGTAGCGACTTACAAGCTTTATACGACTAAGATATGTCTTGAGATACTTAAAGATATTTTGTTGAATATCTTAATATTTTTAATTTAATAAAAATTTTAACACACAACTTTTATGTCTTACTGAAATGACGAGACAGCTTAACATTGGAGGCTATCGTACATTAAAATCCCATTTTAAATATTCGCATAAAGTTCAAGTTTATAACTTCACGAGAAAAAGAAAGGTCTTGTTGAGTAATAATCTTAACCTAAAGTATTCAAAATTCTTATGATATCTAATGTTAAAAGTGTGAAATACCTACCTAGATATCTACCAAGCGAGCCTTAGAATTATTACAACCATTATTTACTATCTGCCTAATCCCGATGGCGTGATAATCAACAATTCATTAATCCCATCCAAGAAATAAATATCGCGAGATAAATCTTGCTAAGCTACGCGACTCCCTCCGAAGGAATGGTAACTTTGGAATTAATTAAATTAAACTTGGAAATGAAATATTAACACTTTAACGTATAAAATTTAATACTGTTAAGTTATAACGTGATTATTCAACTCCTCGACAATTTCCAAAAACATCCAGAAAATTAAATTGGTCGGCGTTGCCGGCGCTTTGAGGCGTTTCCGCTTTGTGCGAGGCGCCCGGCGCGGGCGTTCGCCACTTTGCACTGTGAAATTAATTTTCTTCGTCTTTATGTAATTTAATTATAAACATTTCAATATGGCGCTCCGGGAATTTGCGCCGAGAAGTTAAATAGAAACGCTTCATACTTATCTTCTGATACACTTCAGAGATGATTGCGCCATTTCTACAAAATTAAATAATTTCAATTTAGAGAATTCGTTCGCAGCGAAGATCATTAGTGTCGACTTGATGAAGCTTAGGGTAAATTACTTGGCTTTGTAATAAATATTTTGCGAGTAAATTAATAGTCGTGTAATTTAAAATTTACTTTCCGCAGAATGATAGACAATATTTCAATTTAAATTCATATTGTACGATACAAATTAAAAACCTCTTTTTACATCCAATATAAATTAAAAATAAAAAATCTAAATGTAATAAGAGTGACATGGTGTTCACGCAGCGCGATCCATTCAAACGCCACTACCTAACTACTTACAGCTAATTGCTTAGATCTCATATCAGTTAATATTTAGGCTACAGTGAATACGAGTTTTTATTGAATGCACTTAGAGTATTCCATCTGCAAAATTAAAACTATCTATTCGTATGAAGTGTACAGTTAACAGATGCCAGTAACGTCAGTGCAATTTTGCTCTTAAACCGTTCACGCTTCGGTGACGAGAGGCGACATCAAACATACTCGGGACCTGCAAACCTTTTGCCAGCTTATCTGCCATTGACTATCTGAATCTTCCCAAAATATCTACAATCCACCCTATTATTCCATGTTTATTAAATTTTATTTTATGCTCATACAACAACACTTTTGTCGGCTACTTTTTGTAGTGATCTGGGACATTTTACGGGTGGATTAGCTTGTGACGTCCGCTTTTGTGACGCGCCGGTTCGCCGTCTTTTTGTGTCTACGGTATTATGGTTTGCTATTGCGAGTATTATGTCATAACAGCGAAGCACTCGACGACTTGCTTGTAAGTTTTTGTCGTGTATTTTATTCTAAATTGAATTCCGTGTCGACAATGTCACCGATGAAAACATCCTGTCTTTTTGTGTCTACGTTGTTGTACTTTGGGTTTGAGACTTTAATCAAAGATGTGCGTACCTACTTATGTTACATAATGATGAGTCGGCAGGTAGTCTATTTTATTATTACTGAACTTTGATGTATACATTATTAATATGTTTCTCACAATCAGTATTGAGTACAACTATTCTGGTAAGATCAAGAACAATAATTCCAAAGGTTCAAGCTTAAACTTGGAACTGCTTTAGTGACCAAATCCTTGTTGATATTTTCATCAGTCAACTTTAACCCTTAAGCTAACACCTTAGATTAAACAATCCAGTCCTACGCAGATAGCAAAAGCAATAAGACTTACAACTCCGCCCCTACCAAAACAATCCTGTATCTCGGTGTCTTCACTAATGGCGTAAGTTCGACAGTCGAAGTTAGTTCAAATGTTCTACGGCTGCAATAAAGATAAATCCAGCAATAATATGTTCGGTTGGGCCTTACGTATAGGATTGCTTGGGCACGAAATTGAATTTACATGGCGTCTTAAGTCGACACCGATTGAGACGATCGCGCATTCAGCTGTCTACCTCATGGACAATTACGAGTTCGCTAACAGTTAGGCGACGATTACGCGGTTGAGCCAGTTGAGCTATCCCAGGATCATACATTCTACGCAATTCATAGAACCATATCAATGTAAAAGTAAGTATCAACGCCGATGTAATAGTCCCATTCAACCAATGATACAAGGAACTTTAAGTATGACTCGGTACCGGACCTACTGTTAAAATTAGAGTTGGTGTAGTGTAATATTTAACTCAATTGAACTTGATGTGGAATTAAGATTTTTTTTCTGTCCTTTAGATCCTCTTTATTAACTTGGTGAAATTACTTATTATGAAAGTTCCCCTGACTGTTAATATTATAAACTACCATCTATCTAACATCTATAAATATAAAAAACACAAAAATGAATATCTTGCAGAGCAGTGAAACTGACCAACTTATAATAAATTAATAGTATTTACACAAAAACAATTCCTACTTTATTTTGTGGGTAAATAATAGATATAATCACGTCGGTGTTTAGGACACGAGCAGCAATCTTCCTCAAAAGGCGCCTCTAATCCAGCCGCCGGAGGGCCAGTGCCGCATGAAAGGACGTTCCTTATCCCTTGATCCCGTTGTTTACCAGACATTAAACAGATAACAAGTCCACGCCCTGATACCATTCGAGTAGATTAAAGCCCGGTGCTGCTGTAATCCGAAGTTCGATTAATTTCATCCAATACTTATTCGAGGAATCGCGGGTTCCTGATTCACAAAATTTTCCACTGATTTCTTACCCTGCACGATATATAATATCAGTAATTTTAAACATTTATTAAGTAATCAATATAATTAAAACAATAAATATAAGGGTCATGACATAATTTGCTTACTAATTGTAGTAATTGTTATTAGACGAAGGTACGAGTATGTCGACCAAGAATGAAAAAACTAAGCTGGTATGCCGAGATAAAAGAGTAGTTTCTAGTTCTGTTACATGTACTCTCTGTTCATAGAAAGAATTTGGGAGATGGCAGTTGAAATACAGTCTGTCATTATTAAAGTTTCTGATGATGTCTATTTCCTATAACTTAAACCCGTTAGTTCTAATGCATGTTGCTAAAGTAATTTACTTGGTAGGCTGTAACGTTCCTAAATTTAATCAAGATATCAGCTTCAATAATAACTCTAGTGTAAAAGAGGCAGAGCTGAATAGACACTAGACATTTCACAATGAAATATTATATTCAATTAAAGTTTCTTAACACGAAATTTGTTCAACAGCAAGTTCACAATTTAGATACAGCACATTAGGGGTTTTGACAAATCCTCCAGTGATAGTTTAACCTCAATGTTAATTACGTCATACATCTGTCGTTATTGTTGGTGGCACGGTCCCACGGGCCGCGATCCAGTGATGCGCGCCGCAAACACACGCGTCCGTGCATGAAACAACATTGAGAGTGATACCCTTATGCTCCAAGTATCTTGAAAGACCTTGATTGACTCGTGCAGGCTTCCACAGTGCTACAGTTTGTGACAGGCAAATAGGAGTTTGTTTGCGTAATAGCTTCGGGTGTAGGATACGGATTATTCAACGTCATAGCTAGATTTAAAGGACATATTTTAAATTTTTATAATTTACTTGCTTCACTGAAATTATAATCAGTTAAAGGCAATTTAAACATTTTAGGTGAAAGTTTCAAAACTAAGATATTTTATCCAGGTTCTGATGGATGAAAATACCTTTTTTATCACATTTTCAGGGCGGATTTCGGCCATTATTTACCAAATGAAGAACATATTGTACTAATTCAGAATAGGTACTTAAATCTTTTATACTCAGGTATATGTAAATGGGTATATCAGACCCATTTGATTTTTCACAAGATAAGAGGATGCATATTCGACTAGATATTATCAACTGAGTTCCACTCAGATTCGATGCACAGACTGAAATTTAATCCTACTATCAGATTCTGTCAACATTCTCTTACCAGAATGTACCTTCTAACGTAATCAATCGGTTTGCATGTAGCCCAGAAGGCCTTACTTAATTAGATGTTCCTGCGACCAACAAGACGTATTCCAATATTTGTGTTGGACGTCTTAAATCACATTTACTTGCGTCTGTAACAAGCGGGCAGGTACCGGTATTTGTCGACCGATAAAATTTAGTTTGGCCTGATCAAATTCAAGTCATGTAGCCGACTCGAACAACGGTAACCACACGGGATAGTCAATCGCACACAAAATACCTATTCGCGTAAATGCTCTCGGTATTCGAAACCTAAAGTGGTCTAGTTAAAATAAGCTCATCCGCAAATATCTCAATTGGCCTAACATTGATTGCGTTGACATTCCACGAGAGAATTTCTCTTTAAATAAAACAAGATGTAATACATCCCCTAAATTGAATTTCAAGAAGCCAGCTACAAGCCGACTCGTATTAAACATCCTCACAGAGTCGTCTAATGACATTATTAATATATAACTTGCCGACCGCAGCCATCTTGATGATAAACTCGGGAGCGAAGTCTCAATCTGTAAACACAAATATAAAGCTAATTAAAAAGTTTCAAACTAAATTATGAGAGGGGTTGCGATGGCCTCTGCACCAAGATTGTAGCGAGGATTTAATCAAAGTGGGTGTTATCCCGAGGAATGTGCGATGGGCGACGCCTGTACGGGAGTGTAACGCGACAAAGTTTCGCGGTACCAAAGCAAATGTTTGCTCGGCAGTTGCGCCAACAAACGTCGGCTCGCACCCGGAGAATTCCAAATTTAAATTATATATTCATAACAGGCGCCGAGGATCTGTTCATTTTGTAAATCTCAGGGGATACCGTTATTGATACCGGTTAGGAGGGAAAATACGACAAATAATAAAATGTTTTGAAAGAATATTTTTTTTTTAAAGGAAATGGATTCCATCAAAGGGAGGTAAAATATACTTACAATTTTTTTTCTTGTATGAACCATTTTATAAGGAAGTATTGGACTTCAATGAATTAATCAAAAAAGATTTTGTAACTTTGAAATAGTTTCTAATAAGAGTCTCCTCCTTTAGTGATGCACCACGTGGTATAAGAAATTTGTGAACAAAATTTTATAAGGATTGTAAAAATATATTTTTCACTTAAGTCTAGGATATTAATAAGCAAGTTTATTACCCACGGCATATCTACCCTATTACCTAGGTACAAAACTGCTCTACAAATTGGGACGGATATATTTTAATCACCTCACAAATTCATATAAACAGCCGTCAGTTATAGTCATAAGGAACTGCAACATCGACTTATACGTTACTACGACTTATGCGTTTAATCACGGCGAGTTCCATAAAAACAAGAAGCGCATGTACAGTCCCATTGGACTATTAATCCGAGCCGACGCGGCTAGAGCGCGACAAAGGCGAGTCAGCTCATAAAATTTATAGGCGATCGAATGAGATAATATGGTCGACGTTAAGAGCAGCTTAGACAGTTTGGAAATTTAAATGTGAAGTAAGTTTTGCGAGATTGTGCGGCATAAATCAGCGAGAGGCGCGGGCGCGGCTCGTCAGCGCGGGACGATAAATTCGGAGTTCCCCTGGGCAATTCTCCGTCTTCGAACCTCCTCCACGCGTGTGCGCCCCGTGTGTACTGATTTTACCTATGATTTATGTTGGGAGACAGAGATTATAAAAGGTCCAATTGGTTTGAGGTGTTAGGTTTTTAAATCCTTAGTGTTGTATTGGATGTTGCAAAAAAGCTGGATAGGTGATTACGTAAATAAAAATAATGGGCAGAATTAATCTGGTAAAGTTTAACTTTAAAAAAATCCTAAAAACATACGAAGCAACATAAACAAAAAACTATTGTTTTATTTAAAAAAATATTATACTTATATTTTTTATTTGGATTTAAACTTTTCAAATAAAACTCGCACCTAAATATTTCCTGAGTTGAATCGTTCTTAGCAAAATTAATTAAATAATAAATTTCTACGTTTCTTACTTATCCCGTCTGTCAGTTGTAGCGTCCAAGGTATTTTCCGCTAACTTCGTCTAATTCTTTTTCACGCTACATTTCAAGAATCTTATTTTTGTAATTACAAAAATGTCAAGTACGCCGACGTTATCCTTAATTGCTGGACATAAAATTCCATTTAAATTTCCCTTTTAACGATCAGGGAGGAGTGTCTAATTGTTATAATATACTCGTTTGCGTATTTTTATTGTTGCTACAATAATTAGAACGCAACGGTACGTCGCTTTTTGAGAAGGAGGGTAATAAAGCTTGTTTTGTAGAAGGCAATATTTATAGGAATTTAAATGAAATAAGCCAAATACATATTTGGCTTGTATATACTGCATTGTACATACAATAGACGTATAATTAAGTAGATTATAAAGTAATCTACGCTTTATGTTTTGCTGAACTCGACGTGTGTTATGTTATGAGTATGCACTTAAATATAAGTTGCAACAGATCGGTGAATATTGACGATTGCAGTGTTGTTAAGAATGTGCTTCATTTGGCGATGTGCCAGGACAGTAGCTTAGCACAATGTTCTGAATGCAGTCGTACGTACATTTTCTTCCTGTATCGCATAATATCGTCCATGTAAATAAATAGGTAGTAGAGTAACACGAATGAATTGCGTTATCTATACCGGTTAATTTGAATGGACGTCAATCGTTTTAAATCTGCTTTGATCATTGCATTGACCTGCCAAAATGCATATCAATTGACGCTTTTGATAAGATCTTTCGATATTTTGTCAATTTTGTTTGCGTTTCTGTTTAAATTACATCGAAATATAGATTAGTAGCCATTCTAGATACTTATCTCGGGTTTTTCTAAAGGGTATGATTAATTAAGCGATGTCTACGTTATGTATGATAATACATGATACCTACTTTATAAAGTTAATGCAGCAGACAAATCTAGAGTCAAGTTTAAAAAATCAGTTAATCTATATCTCAACTATATTTAATCACGATCTTAACTTAGTCGTAATATAAATAACAGCCTTATTCATAAAAACTTTTTAGTACACACATGGTCTAAATTTGCGCTCAAACTAATTTATTCCCTGCTTAATCTGTGTTTATTTATTCTCTATCTTATTAAACCTTGCTAAGACGTCAACTAAAGCTGTACAGGCAGGTATGATTAACCTTTTTACTTCAATAAAGTTACAATACGAAACAGCAAAAAGTAACTAACGTGGCATACCAAACTTAAAGTAATTCACGCTCCCTGATTACATTAGCGTATATCCCTGCTACCAACAAATACTTGCATACCTAGATACTTGAGGTGTAAACCAAAAATAGATTAATCTGCAAAGTTACTCTATTATAAGTTGTTAGGGAAGTTAAAGTGAAATTGGTTTAAGTCGACAAATTCCGTGCGCAGTTCGACGAGTGCGCGCCAACTAACTTCGCTGAAACACTCTCCATGACAGCTATCTACTTCACTACTAGTAAATAAGTATATACCTATTACATAACATATTAAATACCTGCCTAACAGTAGAACCGACGGAGTAATTTTTTATACATTGCATTGATAAGTGCTCAAATATTTTAATAGACCCGCGATGACCATATTTTCACTTAAGGACCCGTGTGTGAATTGTTAAGTTTTAACTTACTTGTTCATATTTCATTTAATTTTATTAGTCAGGTGTGGCCACCTTCGCTTGCTGTCAACTAAGTAGAAATAATCGAAATCCAGAAAAAAAATGTCATCTTCACACAAATACCTGACAATTGTAAGACGAATACCTCGAATTAAAATTTAGCTCTACACCCTGTATTATATTTTAAATAGAAGATACCTCTTCATCATTTTTGCAATACCTATTTGTAACTGAACGTTTGAACATTCTCTCGCATCATGTTGCTACTAAAACGCATGGCAAATGCATTCACCGATTACCGATAGGGGAGGCATTTTATAAAGCTGGGGTGAGATAAACCCACGACTTCAATATAACTTGCTAAATCTGATCTAAGACTTATTATGACTCCTGTAGTAAATTACATCCTGATACTATGATAAATTAGTATAAAATAAATGTAAATAAATTACTCTTAATTGTATTGATGATGTTTATCTGTAATGATGTTCGTGATAAAAGTGTAAAATTGACTTATTATTATTGTAATAAACTGTTTAGTAAAAAAAACTTTTATAAGTACGTAGTAAAACAACTTTTTTATGGATTAAAGTAAGTTGTAAAAAGTTCAGATCTTTTTTATCAGACAATAAAACTTTATCTTCAAAATGAAATTCTAAATTACCCTATCAGTCGAACAGACTCGAATTTCTACTTTGTATAACTTATTACTTCGAAATATTTATGATCCTCATGTATTATGAATTGTATAAATTACATCAGCATTATTAACCCTTAATCACTTGAAGTCAATAAAATGTCAGCGATACGGTTAAAGCGCTGTGTCAACCGATCAATCAGTTTATAAATTCCCTCGATCCCTTTAATTTAATCAAAAGATCACTTTGGCTGGTCACGGACAAGAAAAACCGGATGACGCAACAGCTATACGGTAATATAAAATTTTCATTGAACACGGGCGGGGGGGTGGCTTGGGCGGGCTCGGTAATATCCAAGTCGAACCGAGTAACCAATAAATTACAATTTGACACAAACAAAACCCCACTCCAGCACGTAGTATCGAATTATTTATTACCTTTACCATTCGTAGGTATGCTTTGGCAACAGGGAGCCAAAATTATATCTTAATGGCGGCTAATGTGTATTTCCAACTATATTTATTGAGACCATAGAAATGAAAATGTATTTGTTATTACATACTTAGTAAATATATGGCATAAATATAATATATATTGGTAAGATGCTAAAAAAAAACAAAAAAAACTTGTAGGTTTAACCGTAATCGATGTCTTATCCCAGGTTTAATAACATTGAATAGCAATAAACACAGAGTAGAGTTCTTAGTGTTAACGTTTATCTTAGGATTAGCTAATTTGCCAGAAATCGAATAACAAGTTATCATTTAAGTATATTGTGTTACGGGCATATTTTGTTTTTGACTTAACAAAGTATTAATCCATGTAATTAATGTTAGTTTACAATCATATCATTCCGAGAAAGAGTTGAAAAAATCAACTCCCATCCTTTCGGACTTTATCCGAATTGGAAAACATTTTTAATTAAATCCGTTGATCAACTGCATACTTTTGAATCTCACTTTATAGTTTTTATTGCAGCTATTAATTGCATACAAATAACTGATTCAAATAACTGAATTTTCTGAAAATAAAGTTGTCTTACAAAAGAGATACATTAAGCCGTTAATCTAATCAGCGCCACCTCGCGGCCTCGCCGTGAGCTTCAAGTGAGAAAATTTGATTAGAAACTTATTGGTATTTACGACTGCTGAGACGAGCTGAAGGAATAAGATTAATACTAATTACATTACAGATACGAGTAGTTAGTTGACCCCAATCGAGTGTAGCTGCCCCCAGGGCCCACACCCGGGGGATGTAATAAAATTTGCATACTTTTAATCAAGGGCCGTGTCGCGGAGAAGTTTGCCAATAACGGGACGCCGTGATCGATCTGATACCCCGACTTGTCGACGCATTACAATGCTGTTTGTTGTGCAAATGCCTCGTAATGGCTAATCATAAAAACATATTGCTTTTCGCCATTTCAGTTTTGCAATTAAATCAATGTTGTGTATATTTTTGTGAATATAATATTAATGTTGTTTCTGGGATTGTCACACTTTTTTGTTTATTCAACATGTTAGTCTATGTAATGAAAACCAGCAGTTCACTAAACATAGTTTTAATTAAGCTTTAAGGACCTTTAAGTCTAAACTCAAATCTCTTGATTGTGGTGCACACGTTTTAACAACGGAAGAAGGCCACGGCAACAGGTCTTCCTATTGGGTATATATAGGTATAAACTCAGTCATTTACTCGGACTGAAATCCAAATAAGCACTTGTACCTGATACTAAAGGTTTTATCATTCTCTACTTCAAATGAAGAAGCATCAAGAACGCCAAGTATCGACATAATTTAAATGATATCCGACATTAAAATATGTCTTGCGGCGATGGACATTATTTACAAGTTATAAACAAACCCAAAATTTAACTAGCAACATCTCATTGAATAATGTATCCATACCTAAATTAAAATATTAAACAAACATAATTATAGCTACTAAGCAAAGTTAAAGTTAAATCTGAAATATTTAGATCGCGTTTCAAGGAGACTAATCCGATTCGTGTTCAATATTGCAGACGGTGTCCCGTCGCGTAATTTGCAATAAATTAGGTGGGTTCTAATATAAAACGACAAAACGGCAAGAGAACATCAGAGCGACTGCCGGCCGCCTGCCTGTCCATCTCCGCTCCGCATTAATCGTGTTTAGTTAGCGGATATTGGCGGCGGAAATTCAAATGCAATCAAATGAAAATAGAATTCGTAAAAAAGCAAAGAAAACAAACCGACAGGCGTCAGTCTAGCGGGAGCGAGCGCTTCCCGCCCCTGCTCTCGCCGCACGCTGACCGTACTTACACGATTTTAAATTGTACATATCTGAAATTCCGATCTGTCGCGCACCCACCCTGCGCTATGAAATGAAACAAAATAAAACTAGAACGACACCGTGCGCCCGGAAAAAATCAAAATCGAAATTAAAAATAAAAGGTTTTTCCGACGCGAGCGAGGCGAGGGAGGCGGATGCAATGTTTGCGGCCGTCATTCGATGCAGTCCGCAATAAAAACATGCGCTCGACGTCTACATATAAATATGTGCGGTGGGATTGATTGGAATTGAATATGTGTGGGTGGGGGTGGGTCGCTGCAGGAATCGAAGGTGAGCGCCGCTAAGACTGTAATCGGTTTTGCCCGGGGCCGGCGAGCGCCGCACCGCTCACAATTAAACTTTGTTTGTACATGTGTCGCTGGAGATTAGCCACAATGCTCTTTTTAAGTGGACCGGCTACAGTCCCGCATGCAATTTAAGAATCTAGAACACAATTTCAACTGTTATGTGCTCAACCTGAGTACGGTTGGCTGCGACACGGTCGAATCTAACAATAAATTAGGACAATAGTGGAAGTAAATTGCAAAAGGCGAACTTCTGAAATACTAACAAGATTAGGACGGGTTAAATGCATCCGTGCAAGTAACGATCGTTCATACCGCAGATGTATACAGGCACCATGTTAGAACAATGTAAATGCGAGGCGAGCGTTCGAGAACCAGCGATGCTCTATAAATCATGGAGGGGTACTGATTGCCTTCCATTATGGCATTAGCTTTCATGCCTAATTTTATAATTAACCGTTGTCTCCCCTCGACTTTAAGTTACTTAAATAGGCAATCATTAAATTATATGGTTATCTAATGTACGTAGCCTTAAACAGAACAACGATTTATAAGATAATAATATGAAAAACGAAATAAATACAAGTTATGGGTTGCAGTTTATAAACCCTGGTATTATTAAGAAAATATTCAAAATATTTTGAAGGAAATATTAGGAATTTGAAGACGAATAATAATACAACTTAGTATTATGTAGAAACTCGTATGAAAAAAGCGCACGGGAAAAAAATAATGTTAGATTCGCGTATCGAATTTAATTTATTTATTAATAAATTTTATTGGACACTAATAAAAATATGAAAGTCACCATGTAAGCAGGAGGTAAATATAGGGTGCGGGTAACCCACGAAACCTTCAAGCCACGAGCAAGTCATAAGTAGGAACAAACTACATACAATCGATCAATCAATCACTTCCGACATAACAGCTACAACCGTGAAATCTTCGGTAAAGGGACAAAGATAATTCCCGTTTAACTTCCGTTTCCAACTTATCGAATAATTTAACTGAACATTTATTTTTGCGCGCTCATCAATCAAGCGAGCAAGCTCCGATAAGCCGCGCTCGACGCCGAGAAATGACTAGGCATTACACAAATCCCCTCGGATGATGAAAAGTGAAGTCTAACAGATAAGAACCGACAAAAAGTTACGATGAGAAATGAATCGCGATTTATATCCGCCAGTAGCGCCGCTTCTCGCGGAGACGGCGACTCCGCGTAGCGCTTTGCTACGAACGCTTTCGTCTCTCAATAATCATCATACACTTTTCGCATTCTGACTAACAATATCATAATATTACCCTTTTGTATACCAGGAATAAATTTAGCCTATTTCATGTCCTAAGTTTTAGTTAATAAATCAAATACTTATACACTTTAAAATTACTTAAACATTATTGACAAAAATATTAACAACAATTAAAATACAAAAATTACCGTTAAGTACGCTTTTTTTTCAAAACCTCGCCGTTGACATTTATGTATTTATGTAGTTATTATTCATAGCTCATAACTCAAAAAATCTTATATTAATTAGTTATATTCAATTATGTCATTTATATAACTCGTATAATACTCAAGCAGAAGGATTCTTAGGCAGTGTTTGACGTTGTAGTGTGTTTTCATATAACAATAAAAAACAAAACAAAGAACGGCAAAGTTTAATCGAAAGTTTTCTCGGGGCGTCCATTATTAAGATAAACAGTACAATACATACGCCTATCTCGACATTTA
>LGAG01000899.1:121814-136558 GCA_001278395.1 Lerema accius | reverse complement strand
CACTTTATGTGTGACAGTTGAGGTAATATCGAGACTCTCGCCGTTCCCTGATTGGACGAAAAATACACATTAAAGGAACCTGCCGGTTGCGAGCGAGCGATTCCAAACTGTATTCCCGTGGAAAATGTCGGAAAATATTGTATTATGGGGGTGGAAAATTGCCATCCTCCCGCCCGTTCGCTCGACTCCGACAAAAACTGTCGAGTATTTGTTTTTGATGAAAACGATTTATTATTCTACGTGGGTTGGAGGCAATAAAGATAAGCCGGCGAGGTGGCGCAGCCTTATTACGGCTAACCCTCGCCTTTGTTTCCTTATAAAGAATAATAAATGAGGCCGCTGTGCTTATTTCCCAACTTTCTTAATTATTTATTTATGCCGAAACATCGTTAATATTTGTAGCAACATTACCTCAATTATGTGACGTGTGTTCGCGGCTTATTAAATGTCAGTAAGAAGAGTTATTGTGCATAATAAACAACAGGATCAACCGAGCATAGATCGGACCATTCATTAGCAAGTCTTGCGATATATCCCGGCTCGTGATATGCCCGATATCAAAGGCCGTAATAGTAATACTATAATCTCAAACCATAAACCCGTACAGCTATAGATAGCGCTGCACCGATCCTCGAGCGATACGATAATTTATGATGAATGGTTAACTAAATGCGGGTTCATTTCTGTATATTTTTAAGTTAATATAATATAGTGTTTTTAAATATTCATTTCTAAATACAATTGAGTAATAAAAAAAGAGTCATAGTACTTTAAAATCCTTCTTAAACATTAGGAATTATAAGTTAAGTATGCGTGTACCTGAACAGTATTTTCTAGTTGATAATCCAAATAATTATAATTTTGACACAAGTTAAAAAATAATGTTGTTGACTTCAAATAAATAAACCCAAATACCATATCTAAGAATGTTGTATTAATTTATGAAATTCAGTTCATTGACAAAAATCTGTTTAAATAGTACCTGAGGTAAGAACATTTTATTCCAAGAATTATTCCAACGTGTATGGATGTTTTTATTAAATTTTATAAGGTAATTTGAAAATAACTGTATGACCATATTTGTCTCAAAAAAGTATTCAAGAATTCAACACATTAATAGCAACATAACATAGACGGCGCGGGTAAAAATTAAAGTGAATACGTAACATTGCTATTACAAATGTGCAGGAGTGTTCGAAATTATATAGTGGAAATATCATAACGCTAAAAATAATAAAAAATAAACACAGAGAAGATATATAAGTAGTTATGTTTTTTGTATGTTAAAAACGAACAAAACAACGTATTATTATGTTCTTTTATCTTAATTTTAGTTTATTGATTTATCTTTAATAAATTCAATACTATAAAAAGTTGTAACTAACCCAAACATATGACATCAATTAATCAGTTAAATAATACATGATGGTGACGTTTTATTCACCCCATAGTGAATCGGAACACCCCCCGTGGAGCGCACGCGTCGCTCATCTGATCAGCATTTTGTCACTTTCCTGTTAATATGATTACAGTAACAGGTTTTATGGGTGTTATCATCATCTGTTGCGGTTATTACGTAACATTGCGTATATTTTTATTAATAGTTACATGAAACGATAATTGGTTTATGGAATACAAGGCACCAGATTTTGCAGAAATGACATTTTTTTTGTTTGAGCTATTATATTTGTTTTATGATAAGAATAGGAGTAAAATTGAAAATGGATTTTAAAAATTAATACGACGGTCTCTATAATATTAAGGACCAACTTGTGAATCATGTATAGTTAGTTAGTTGTGAATAGCATAGTCCTATATAGTAATCTTTAATTATTATAATCGTATTTACATTGGGTAAAGAGAATAACTCACAAAAAATATTTTTATAAATACTTTCAACATCCTGAAAAATACAATACCTTTCAGGAATGAGAAAAATATCAGGCATAACAGCTGAACTCGTCGGCGTAATTGGATGCCATTCAAAAAAATCGAAGTCCAATATATAATAAATGTACGTAGCACGAAATATGCATCGCGATTAATTGCAACTTACAGTCCGTCTGACACATTTGTACAAACAAATTGCCTGTGTTCGTCTCTTGATAGGGTTGTCAACATTGTAAGATATTTAAAATTGTCTTAAGGTGCGTACAGACTATATAACAAAACATTTTATAAAACATAGTTATGTAACGTGTTTTATAAAATGTGGACGATATGTGTGTTTATTTTAATGTTATGTTTCATTGTGATACAACAATGTTAGATAATGTGGACGTGTTATATAACAGAAGTTATAAAACATGTTACATAATCTGTACGCACCCTTAGATTACAAATGAAAAGTCAAATTGCACAGGATCATGTGATGTTACATTACAAATGGATATTACATTACAAATGGAATCTTCGTTTCTTTCTTTGACGACAAAACATTGGTAACCACTATGTTTAAACTGCGACGACAACACGCCACACTTTGGTCCTATGGTTTTAATCATAATCATCACCATCAATCAGCAAACTTAGTATCTAGAAGAGTTGTATTAATATTTTCAAATGAAATAAGTGTTAGTTTTTGTATAGCTGGAGAAGAAACACAAAAAAGTTAAATAAAGTTATTTACAGGGTAAACACAGTGAACAAATAAACTGTCTTGAAGATTTTTGTAAAATTGTAAACGTAAGGAAGAAAAGTTATTAAAACTGGCTGTTAAATTAAATGGTGTCATCCTTACTTGAGTCCCCTGTCTGGGCAACGCTTAAAAATTTAAATATCGACAGCGACCCCTTCTAAATTAAACAGCCACGCATCTGAAAAATATATCTCAACTTAGGCATCCAAACGGTGCAATTTATTTTTTGTCCAAAACACTTATGACATTTTGCCTCGGAACATCGTGGATGGTGTCATACCAAATGAGTTTACTCGAATGCTTTAAATATTTTCATGTTATTTGTTTAATAATAATATAGATAGATGATCATAATAACGCTGGATGTTATTACTAATTGCGTTTTTATTAAAATTATTACATTATTAAAATTATTTTTCATTGTGTACCTCAAACATATAAACTTTTGTTGTTATTTATGAAAATAATATGTTAATATTTAAATACGAAATGCAACATAAAGATAAACGATACCTTCTTTACTTTTAAATTTTATTTTCCTCGTCACGTTCCATGCAATCAAATATTTATTTACAGGTTGGCATAAAGCGTTCTCCAAACCCCCAAATGACGCGAAGCGGATGCGGTGTAAGTTAACTCGTACTATTTAACCATCCGTTCATGCAGCCGAAATGAAACACCCTTCGGCATAGCCAGAAAAGGATAGCATTACACAAGAACACAACAATTAATGAGGTAGAAAGAGAAGGATGATACTCAACAGGGCATAACTCATAAATAAAATACAATATGGTGAGCAAAACATTGAATTATGCCGGTATTATGTCACATTTGGCCTTTGTGAATTAGTTACGGCGCATCGCGAGGGGAAGATTGAGTATTTGTCGCAGTTTTTAACGTACTCAACTGTTACTCTTATGTTAATCATAACTGTTATAAAATTTCATTTCTGCACAAGATTTATAAAACAATTAGATAGTTGAGAAATTAATATTTTGTATATTTGGAGTGATAGAGAAATAGAAAATATTTCACATTAAAGACAGAAGATAGGAATGTATCAAATACTCTTTGCACGATTAGAAATATAGAAAACACTTTAATTTATAAACAAAGCGCTCAATGCGCCACAAAGGGGAAGATAGCGCGGCGCGGCGCGATTCAGCGAAATCATAGAAAAGCACATAAATTGGTGCGCATTAACATTTCCTTTATCCTACGTGTCGGCGTATGATGGGGGCGCCACCGGCGGGAGCCGCCCAAGACAATAAATTTACATATTTCACCCCTCAAACAGACCTTTTTTGCCATTCCACAGAATTACGCACATATGGGAATATTCTGTTGAATATATCAGACGTGCCGAGATATTTTCTCAGAATAAAATTATCTTCTTTTGCACATTTGTCTATAGGGATCGCTGTCAATGCCATACTTCAGCTTTATTTCAGTCAATATATTATTTGAGATAACAAAATTACCAAAATATATTTTATTCTAATACAACTATCCGTACTTATCCGTATCACAACGTTTACCGTGATCGACTGTCGTTCACAGACTTCAAAAGTTTTAGGTTCGATTCCCAGCGAGTGACTTTTATATATGTCGTGTCTTTCTGTTTGTTTCATGGTAGACTTGGCACAGGGATTACTAGTATGAATTACACCGACATATTTTTTTTTGCATGGACGTTTTCAATAACGCCAGCCAAGAATCAGACTAAACAACTAGTATCCAAAGACAACATTACATTATTACCTACCTCTACAGGAGCTACATACATAGAAATTCAAAGATATCGATAAACACCAAAGCTTATAGACGCAAATTCACAGATTGAAATGTAATTTTGCGGTAGAGGCACCCTGCAAAGGGTCAAATCAAAATCATTTTCACAGTCCAGTGAAGCGATGTAGATACAGGCGACCGCAATGTTGCCCCATAGATGCGCTGTAGTCGCAGCCTTGCCAACGGTTATGTTTGTTTTGATGTATCTACTCTCAATTCATCATCTCTTCAGTCTCTAAAGGTCCGTATATCTAAAGAAATTACAGCTCCTAAGAGTACGTATAGGGGTACAGGTTTTCAAATTCAAAACAAATTCTTTGCACGTCAGAATAAAGTGCATTTAAATAATGCGACTTAAAGATACCACTACATAGTACTTATTAGGTAGGTAACATAGGTAAACTGAAATAAGTTACTAGGAGTCGCTCACTAAACATTAGATTACGTACCTTCCGAGAAAGAGAAGTATCCCCTTAACAGAGTGACGGGCGATTAATTGTTATAAAGTAAGGCAATGACTAACGAATTGAATTAGGAACAATGAATCCATGATCTAAAGCAAAGGCGTTTACAAATTCAGGGCCTCAATTAGAAACAGTACAGAATTCCGGCGGCAGTAGACGATTGACACTAATACTCATTAGAATTACATGGCGGAACGGGCCACGGTGCTCCTCGCAATGCTCCTACTGCCCACTTCATATTTACAGACTAACTGTATTCTAAGCTTATACGTGTATGCACAGTAGTATTATGTTACAAAGAAGGTGCCTCTTAAGAAACTAAAGAATTTTTCAAATATTTGATTAAAGATTTTTCAATACTTAAACAACTGAGAGCGTTTGTTATAACTACAGTAACTTCGGTTAAATGATAAATCCAAATACTACACCAGTACTTTGCCAATACAAAGCTTGATTTAAAAGCTTTTTTGTAAACTAATTAGTACTTAGATACTATTTAAATCATATAGCCTTAAGTGTAGGTGTAATATTAATATTACATCAACTGACAAAAATTATCCGTGAAAGATAGTCCTCAATAGTATTACAAAGTGATCTCTTAGTAACAAATTAGCTATAGCATAGAACTCGGACGAGCGGCAGCAGACGAACGACACTAATACTCATTAGAATTACATGGCGGAACGAAGCGGCGGCCGCATCGCACTGCCGACTTCCCACTGCATGGATTTACTGACCAGCGCTCAATACACAAAGGATAGCATTGCCAGAATAACGATGGAAATGCTCTATATCGCAGGGCTACTGATAGCCGGCTCATTGTAATCAGTCTCGTAATTATAATTACTGGGCTACTACGTCACCTATCACATTCTGATCTGACAGTGAAAAATATGTGGGGTATGAATTCCGTAACAAAGTTTTTCAAAAGTTACACGATTATCGACAATCACAATTACATTACAAAGCGCCTGATGCTTGAAAATTTCTAGATTGTTAGAAAAACAAAACGCTAATCTACTCTCCAGGCGCCCATTTATTGAGAAAAGAAATGTCGAGGGCATAAAACAATCCTAGATAAACAAAAATCTGTACTTATATTCTCCAATCCAATATCCAAAATTCAAACAAAACCACAGAGTGCGCTCGCTCGTCTATTCCATAGAAACTGGCAATAACGCTTCGTTGTATTGTTTCTTGGAACGAGTAGCGAGTGCTGGGAAATATCGCATTCTGTGCACGAATTCCACCACAATCGATAAGAGAGATGACCACTGGCCGCGAGGCGGGGCGCAGCGGGGGCGAGAGGAGTCCGATGGGGAGACTGTTATTTGATTAGTCTTACCGAGAATGAGCTCGCCTTTACTTAATGGGGTGAGGGCTTGTAACCGGACCACGTATAATTTCCACGTTCGCTAAATATAACAATGGCAGCTCACAAACTACATTACCATTTAAATAACCCGTCTAAACAATCATACGATCCGAGCGACACCAAAAAGGCGTTCTCTCATCATAGCTTAATAGACGCGCATTTCGACATAAATGAGTTTCGCTTTAAATTAATTAGTAACACATTTCCATTATAAGGACAAATGTAAAAGCGACCGCTTAATAGCGCGGTGGAAAACTCGCTAGTTTTAGCTCGCGAGAATAGGGCCGGAGAGAAATTGCGGATAGACATAATCAGTCTTCTGGCTTTGAGGCCGCCGGAGCCCCCTAATGTGCCGCACGCTCTTCACCTGATGAATACACACGCATTACCTCCCGTTGATAGAATTCAATATCAACGTTTCATTTAAACGTAATTGAAATTTTAACGTTCGCGCTGAGCGATTCATCTTATCCGTATAATAAATATGTGGTTCAAGATCGCTTTTAGGTGCTCGTTAAATCTAAACGACGGTGCTCTCGGTTTTACAAACATGACATGTTTGAAAAGTTCAATCATCTGTATAAATTCAAAGTAGTTAATTTGTTAATGTCACTTAACAATTAATGTATTGGTTACATACACGAGTAGATCATAACATACCTACGTGGTTGTAACTAATTTAATATCTGATTAATCTAGTAGGTACCTAATGGAAATAGAAGTGAATAATTTTTCACTGTTAAATCTACTTTTTACTCATCCGATAATATTTTAATCCACTAATGAGCTAACGCAGCTAACGAAAATGTGTATACACCTAAAAAGCAAGACCTAAAACTTTTTTGTAAATCCTTACATAGTAGAGATGAGCACCAAATTAAACCATTATAGTTCGTAACAAACCTTAAAGCTTCTTAAGGCTGTACTTGTGGAAGAAAGTTTCGGCAAACAGCGGGCGAGTCTACGAGGACGGTCCGTAATGACCCTGTCCCGATCTTACAAAAGGCAATTACAATAAACTTCCATTCGCACATGCTCGTTAACTGGGCGATATATATTGGAGCCCTCAGTCAAGCCGTCGTTCGCAATCGTTTCATCTTGCCGCTTCAGTACTTAATATCTGTGCTAAATTTGGGTCGCTCCCTAAAATGAAGTAATCTCTTATAATATTGAGGAGCTTTATCTTAAGACTAGTGTAAGTATATTAACTACACTAGAGTGTAAGACTGATTACAATCTTCTCATTATGTTATCCAAATAAACCTCATTCAGGACTATCAATCGAAATAACGAGTACCTATACCTATGTCCCAAATAAACGTACCAAGCGAAGGCATAGGTGGAATAGAAACGTAGCCTCCCCCATACACCTTAACTGCCGAGCGTACACTTTACGATCCGGAGATTAACCCATGTAACGAGATTCATTAATTCTTGTCGTTAAAATTTGTTGTTCTCGATTAATAAGGAAGTCCCGGTCGCTAGAACGTTATTATCACTCGACCGCAGCCGGGTGTCGTAGCCAGGGCTCGCCTTGCCGCGAAACTTCCCACTCCACCCGCTTTATTTACACTATCGAGTAAATTAAACTCGCGCTCGAGTGTCGGAGAAAACTTTAACAGAACTTTGTGTGTAATAAGTGGTGCAACAACACGAGGAGAAGAGCAAACGTCGGACGCGGTCTCCGTTCCGCACTTCGTTCCCACTTAACTCTTTGGGACATATTTATTCGACCCTCAGGCGACCGCCGAGTTCGCTGCCTTCGGCCTCTTCAAAATTAACCTAACGAATCAAAGGACCTTTTAATTGTCCAAGATTCGTGTACAATCTGAAACCGGTTCCATAAAAACGCAATTCCGATTGATCGTATAAATTTTTGATTTCTTCCAGAAACAACTGTTGCCAAGAAAGCAAAGGGAGCTTCATGTCCATTTAATCTATCTGTATGTTCGTAATTTTTAATGAGGGGTCAATCATGGAGGTACATCGTACATCTCCGTCTATCTGAGGCCGTAACGATAATGAATCGACGCTGTAAGTGCGCCGGACCGCACTCACGAATTATTAACAGCTGTGTCCTCTTAATAACATTTTCCTACTATTTGTTACTACACTAAGGCTTTGTATCGTATATACTTTGATATACAAGTGCCTACGCTTTAAGATACAACGTTAAGTCTCATGTTTGAGTACCTGTACATTATTTAATACATGAAATATTTAACAAGAGTGGTCAGCGGCTTAATTCTGTTTCAATTAGGTGATCTTATTTATTCATAAAGAACACCTTCGCTGTCCACAAGAACCGCATTTCCTTGTCCTTAAAGGACCCTCTCTCGGAGGGCTACTGGACTTGTCTGTTTGTTTTGCCTACCGTACACAATTGTCCACTAAGTGTTTATTGCTTGTAAACTTTGTATTTCATTTACATTTGTAAACCTTTTGTTTAATTAAATCCTTAATATTCAACGGTTACATAAATTTGTTAGGTATCAACTTAGGACACCTAAAACTGCCGTCATAAGTTTATTGTGCTATAGAAGTTGTATGCGTGGTGGGAATTGATAAGGCGCGCTCGAACCTTTTCGTCTATTGCTTGAAATTTATTGCTGTTTTGGGTTTTTATTGTTCCGTTTTACGGCCTTTTCGTGTATAAATCGTATAGATAGAAGATGAATTCAGCGACCGCTATCGACACACCCCATATGTTTCTTATATTACCCCGATATACTTACCTCGTGTATATAGATACGTTACCGTATTTGATTACCTTGGATTTATAAAGAAAGCCTGAATAATTCCGTATACGTTTTCCCAGCCCTGTAGTTGTTCAAAGCATGTTAAAGTAGGTATGAAATTTCCAGTGAAATATATTATTTTGGAATGAAATGTAAGGCTATCAGAGGGACGCGGCGTCTACGATATATCACGCAAAATTATACTCGTGGCAGCTACGGGTACGGGGGTGACAGGGATGGCAGGCGCTGACCCTCGCCCATAATGTACGGTCCGGTTAGGTACACGACTTACGGAAAATGGTACCTACGTAACCTCCGGACCCCGCGCCCGCACCCCGTGCATGAAATGCTTATTATACGCGGCACGTACGCTGCCACCCCGCATTTTCCGACGACCACCTTCGTCTCACTCGCTCCCACCATCAAACTGACCCAACGGACAAAGACACCCTACCGATATTATAGCAAATCGTGGATTGTTATGTCCGGTCCGGCAGAGGTCGGCGTAATATATGACCACGGTATTCTCGGCACATATATTAACGGAGAACTCGCTTCATACGAAAAGATCTTGCGCGATGGAAACAAATGGCAAGGAAAATTTTGTCGGTGAAATTCATTGTGATGGAAGAAGCAAAAACGGGACGAAAAATGACGCCGATTTTTCAGCGTGATCTGAGTATGCTATTACGTATAGTGAATATAAGGCTCGTGTCAGAGAAAATAAGCTAACGATTCAGGAATGATGTGAAAAAAACAAATGATATGACATCAGAACATTATCTTATTCGTATCACTTCTATAATAGTAGCTTACGTTGTCCCTTTACACTGGCTCATAATACCCTTCCCTATCGAGCAAATAGTCTCAAGTTCAATTCCCGAACACGGCAGACAATTATATGGTATTTTATTCATTGATCCGTAAAATTCATACAATCATTCTTACATGCCTAGATAAAGGCTTTCAATAACAGAAAGTACACAGAGACAATGTTACATTACTTTGTTTCTTTACGATCAGAACATTTTAATAATTCTGAGAGTGGACATTGAATATCCATTGAACAAATTGTAAATGGAATCCGATTTTATACTTATTTAATTTACAATACTTTTTAGTCTCTTGGTTATACGTATTTAAATATCTTTCATCGGCATAAACAGTAACAAAATTTCTTGTAGTTAGGTACTAAAACAAGGAAAATTAAAGGTCTTAAGTAGGCATATAAAGGCGTTTAAATACTTCAGGCCTCTCCATCATACTATTATCGGTCAGCAGAATCGATGAGCATGAAAAATAAATATACAAATGAAGAATGATCACCTCAGTGCATCGGTGGCAAGTGACAAACCCGCAGTATCCGATGCAACCTATGACACGTCACGCTAAGTGACTGATGGGACAGCTCAGGGTATCAACGATGTATGTAACGTCGTAGCCATCGAACAAGTAGTTACAAATAAATATTGATTTATGGAAATGTATGGAATATCATGTTACTTGTTGTATATTTTAAAGACAAGTTATTAAATATTTCCGATTTTGGTGTTATTTGACGATTAGTCATGGGCACCTGTTAACATATTTAAATCCTGAAATTTTGCTGTGCAATTGTGAACACTGCTGCCATAATTATCGACACAGACCTGTTTGAAGCGAATAGGAAGCATATCCATCCAATTTTCCCTCATAATATTGTATAAAAGTTGTGTTTATACGCCATATACATTCAAGTGAATGTGCAGACAAATATTCTGCTTATAAATACAATCACGCCCCCACGATAAATGTCTTGGGGTACAATCACCCGCACAGCCTAAACGAATTTAAATAAAATCGGGTATTAAAATCTCCAGGCGATCTTGCAAAATATACCTATGTCAGGAGAGATTTGAACGAAATAAAAATTCCTCAGGCTCGTCGCATTATCGAGGGGTGGGGCTCCTGTTTTCTTTTATAGCTGTCGTACGGTATAATCTTCAAGAAAAATGCGATATTTAAATGAAGTGAATTCTCCGATAGGGATTTGCTTGATACCCGAAATTTTTCAGTTGCAATTCCGTTTATTAATTCAGCGACGCCTCGTGTAATCGTGTTGGGGCGTCGAAGAAACATCTGTCGTGTTAAATCGGGAATTCGTTAACAGTTAAAAGAGGTTAATGTTTTGGGGCGATTAGTAAATAATCCTTCGTAATGTCAGTTGTATGTAAATGAAAGTTGTGCGTTCGGCAGATAGATCTCTGGATTTTTATTTAAACATATCAGTATCAGTGCTTCTGATGTTGCGTTGCGCTCAGAACAAACATTAGGGCCGTAATGAGGGTAGTGTGTCGGCCTCGCGTGCGCCGTGTTCCGCGTGACAACAAGGATCTACGCCACGTGGCCGTCACGCGCGACACGTCTCTAATTGCCCTTCCATAGGGATTGTGACAATATTGGACAATCCAGTGAAAATAACACCCAGCTTTTGGGTGTAATGTTTGAGTCCGCTATAATCTCTCATTTTAATAGATAAGTGGAGGCGGAGTTGCGTGATTTGTTGTGAATTTATATGAATCTGTCACTTAGTAATACTATACTGCTGTGCAAATAACATTTTCCTTTTATTTGTTTCAAATGATTTCGAATCAGTTTACTGCGACCGTTTTGTAATCAGAGACTTAGATTCGGTGAAATTAAAGGAAAATAAAGACGCGACGCAAACGGCTATCAAGAGAAATAAAAAGACCAAAGCAAACGAGAGAAGCTCATTTGGGCGACCGCTGAATTGTGTTCGAGAGGATAATAAAAAGGGAAGTCATCAGTGACACGCACAATAAGCATCAACCTCAAGAATATCATAGATAACGGCGCGGGCCTCCGCCGGGAGCTCATTAGGAGGCCGTAGGGAAATTAAAAAGAAAGCAAGATCTCGGACTCAATTGCGGCCCGAGAAAAACGACGGCCTTCCTCTCATAACATTACATACAGCTTCAGTCGATTTTCCGGACAATTATTATTTTGTGACGCGTAAAGCAGACCCGGAAAAGTAGTTAATGGCAGAATAAGGTAAATACCTACTCATGATGATGCTTATATGTAGTTACATA
The DNA here is from genome assembly GCA_001278395.1 of Lerema accius. Classification (NCBI taxonomy): domain Eukaryota; kingdom Metazoa; phylum Arthropoda; class Insecta; order Lepidoptera; family Hesperiidae; genus Lerema; species Lerema accius. The sequence continues at coordinate 124,460 of LGAG01000899.1, read as the reverse complement.
ACTTTACATTGATATACTTAATACGTTGAAGTTACAAATAAATATGGATAAAATATAACAAATTTAGTTAACTTACCCCGTAGTTTTGTTATGGTGCATCTAAGTGATCTAAAATGTCCTAACTGGATGATACAATTAAACTATTTTTTATCTAATATTCGATGAATAAATTAAAAAGAGATCTTTACTTTATACTTACGTCAATCTACAGTAAATTTATTTATCGCATCATTAATTTGCATTCCAATTGTAATTTAATGAGAAGTATCTAAAGTAGTAGAATACAGGGGAAACAATTAATTGCCGTATCGGAGAACAAATTTCCAGTCTTTGAACTTAGTCGATTTGCTAGAAAGAACCTATAGAAATCTTGCATTTATGCAAAACAAAGGCAATCAAGGTCCGGACGAACAGAAGAAATGAGCTTCATTAAGCGAGGGAATGAAAACTTTAATAATGTAAGATGCAAAAAAGTCTCCTAAAAATACTTAAGAAAATCTGACAACATAAAGGCTGTTGTAACCGGGGACTCGCCGTAAAATCATTAAGATGCTAATAAAAACTTCCTCTTGTCGCACAGAGACGAACTTTGGGGACGACAAAAAAATATTCAAATAAAAACTCAATCGAGAGAGTGGAATAGGAAACGGTGCCCATGATTATTCTTCAAAACATAATGAAGAGAATTAATGTAAATATTCTTTTTGCTCGGAACTTTTCGCCCTCCGGAAAGTTTTATTTCAGAGCGCGTCGTTTAACAACCGACCCTACTTATTGACATTCAATTCGGGGGAAATTGATTTATGAAGATTGTTGCCTTAATTGTAGAACGAATTCTTAGGATTGATAAATAGTCTATGAAATACAGAAACGGTTAATCACGAAGCAAAACAATATTTTAGTGCAATATATTTACTCACTACAATTTTTTTTATCTTATTGAAGTAACTCAATTCTTACATAATTACTATAATTGTAATTAGCTAATTATAATACAGACATAACCCTATTATAATGCTCATAATAAATCGTTAATAAAAACAGAATTACATAATAATAATAACGACATTCTAAGTAGGCAAAGTACTCGTAGAATTGTACAATATTTTAATGCTAGTATAGTCGACCTATATAACGGGGCATCATTGAAAGTTCTTTCTGCATCGTTTCCACCCTGTTTAAACATTTTTTTGTTCCGCGATCGTATAAAGAACAATGGATGTCAGTGTTGCATTATTGAGCATGTCGTGATGGCCAGTGCCACTGCAGCTTGATTGCATGTCATACTGACTGCACCCGCGCCGCAAGCGGAACATCGGACCCCTTTTTACTCGTATGTCTAATGAAAAATTTAAAACATTTTATTCATAAGCAATTTTTACTTCGAATTCATCAAGTGCTCACTGATTATTGTATGATACATAACTAGACAATAATTTTAACGCAATATTGTACTCACTAATTTTAAAAAGAAATTTTTCGTCTCGACAACTAACTGTGCGTGCTACATGTGTTCAAAATATTTTCATTTAGAATTCTTAAAAATCTCTTCTCGCGCCGTCGGGTAATAAAGGCTGTACTAACAAGACTTAACTGTATTTTTATCCATTTAAGACTAATATCCGTAAGTAATTTTAATCTCTTCTAAAGAAAATAAAGGTCCATACAGGGCTCAATACCTTTTTACGGACGATAAAAGTAATAAGTTAAAACCCTTATTTCTTTAAACATTTAAGTCCCTTGGCTTTAAGCCATTAATAACACTGTTCTTAATTTAAGAGACCTGAAGCGTGCTTCACCATGCTGATCCAATGCGGATTGTTTGAAAATTTAATAATAACCAATATGCCTGAGATATCACAAGATTTTTTGATACCTGAAAGCCTCCAACGTTGCTTAACAACTGTTATTTATTGATAACAGTATTTTCCCCACCTTTTTCTCCATTTAAAAGAACCTTATCAATAAATGATTTGTGATTTTTCTGATTTAAAAAAATAATTTTCTCCCGGGTTAACATACAAATATTTATTATATGGTGATAAGCACAGACTTTAAAAAAAAATCATCCATTTCATTAACTGAAGCAAAAACTTTCACTTTCTTGAATTTAATGATGTTTTATAAACAGACTACACAAACACATTGAAATAAATTAATTGTCTGAACCATACTTAATCGAACCTTTCCAATGAATGTCGTCGACGCAGCAAATAGACATTAGGCCAAATTATACACATTAAGAGGTCCCGAATCGACTGCTAATATGCAATCACATACTTTATAGAAAATTTATCGTACCTATTACAAGATTCGCATTAAACTACCCAGAAAATCTTTAACCTAAGCTTTAAGCTTATAAAAGCTCGGCGCTAATGGCCGGATACCGGAAATTGCGCTCTCATATATCTCCCGACAGATTTATGAAAGTACCCACACATGAGGCGGTGTCTCCGCGCCTGGCTTATGTGTGCTTCCCTGCTCACGGACGAGAACACACCGTCTCTAACAATCGCTGCTTCACATGATATAGAGAAGCTTTATTGTATCTACACTGGTTACTATCTGCCTTATTAGGAAACATTTTATAACAAAGCTAAGGTGAAATTATAATATAATGAGATCAAAAATGATTTTTGTGAAATA
>LGAG01000899.1:110047-120725 GCA_001278395.1 Lerema accius | reverse complement strand
TAAGCAAGTCGTCCGGCGCCGGGGCCGCGGGGGTGGGGCTCCCCGAGAGGATCTTCAAGACTGGACCGCCGCCACCCCCTGCCCACTACACATCTTCTGTAGCACTTCCCGTGCCCACATCGCTTTAATGGACCTTTATGTTATTTTATACACCAATATTTCAAGTCATATGTTTAGTTACTCCACAACTTTTTACGTTAACATTACATTTTTATTTTACTTTCCTGTAAGATTTTTAGGTATTAAATCTTAAACCAAGAAAAGCTTTTCGAAGAAAAATATTATTTACTAATTTAAAAAGAAATATAAAGAAAGAAATAATAGCAAAAATGAACAGTAACCAGTAAAATGTATGAAATGAATTCACCACAAGTTTGGTAAGTTAGTTAAAACTGAACGGGCGGAGAGGCGCCCGAGCAAATCATATTAACGACGACGTCGTTGCACTGCTATCTGCCTCGCTTTTAGTTTACTCTACACCGAAAATATCGTTATTTCTCTTCCGCTCGGAAATAAAATGATATACGAGTATAATGTTAAAGTAGGTACAGCTAGTGACTAGTCGTTATGTATGTCGCTGAATGTGTATAGATTAATCTATGTTAAAGATTCGTTTAAAATACTTGTAGGTAAGATTATACCTATAGTATATATCAGGAAAGGTTTGAAATATAAAATAATATTGGAACGTTTTTTTATGATTTCGTATTTTATTACAGGCAAACACATGTAAAGTTATTTTCATAAAAGCCTTGAAAATAAAAAGAAATTAATTTCATCGAATATAGGTACTTAATTTACAACATCCCTGAGTATTTACTAACTTAGTTAAAATGCCACGAAGCGAAGAGGCAGCAGACGTAAATCGTATTAACTAGAACGGCACAGTAACGCAACACTTGCCTGCCTCTCACCGCTCTGCCAATTCGTACAGGTCTGTGGTACAGGTCATACGTTTTGTGAAATTTGACCTTAAGCCTTTGTCAATAGAAACTGTGGATTATTATTTTTATGTGCACAGTTTTAGCACAAAATAGAGAGATTAATTTTGTGGTTTTAGTTTGATCTGTATGTAAAAATACGAATGAATTAGACAATCGTCAACGTCCACTTTTTTAACCTTCTGTTTAATTTTATAGGTATCCAAGTAGAAACGAATTTTATCCGAAATTCCAGAAAAAATTTCAAGGATTTTTTATTACATTATTATTTAAAACTTACGTATTTTAGCAACAGCTTCCTTATCTAGAAAATAAATAGAAGGAAATGACTAATTTTATTTTCTCTTCCTGTAATTTCCTTGACAACATAAACCGCAACAAAATATTTGTTACTTTTCATAATTGCGGCGGCTTTTAAAAGTGCTTAAAAACGAATTGGAAAAACGTTTTCCCCGCAATAACTTCAGAACAACGCAAGCCACAGAAAGCGGGAGTCAAAAGTTATGTTCGAATACTTTTAACGGGCGGCGGCTGGTATGAGTAGATTTACAATAAATACACCAAACAAAGAAAAAGGAATCTCGTGCGGGGAAAACTTCTGCTTTGTTCTCCGGCACGGAGAGCCGAGAGCTCTTGTTTAGCGAGGAGGTGAGAATATGTGTAGTTTTCTTTATCGACCAAACACTTCTGCCTACTTTTATAATTTGTTTGAATTGCTTTCAAGATGCAATTAAATTTTAGCTTAAAGAAATTCACGGCAATAGGTGTACGAAAGTGGCTAAAATTATCTTTACATTACAAAATTGTACATGCTGCTGTATTTGCTGAATTATCATTTTGGTGAAAAAAACCTAGAAATTCTTCTAAAAACCGTGTAAAATTACACTTGAAGGCATTTGATATCCATAAATAATCATCCTTAATAAAGAATATAACAATGGACGTGTTCCTAGTTGAAATAGTTATCATGAGATTAAAACACTCTAGTTAGTATCTAAGAGGAATGTGTGAGACAGTACGACACTGTTTATTCTGGTGACTGCAAACGGTCTGTAGCACATCGCCGTAGGCCAAAGTGTAACCTACAGTACCTGCGATATAATTGGGCTTCAAAACACTCGAGATCCCCAATACTTCCGCAACGCCGCCCGCCACACACTGCCACCCTATTTATTTTGTCTACGTTGTCTTTACCAATGCTCTTTGAACGGTTTTCTATCCTACATTATATCGACGATATCAATTCCCTTCAGATACACTCGATCGCTGAGTGAGCGCTCTTTACATGGTGCTGTGAACCCGCTCTCGCCAGGTAATTGATTTCAATATCCTATCCGAATCCTATAACAAAACGAAGGAGATATCAGCGAATTGGAAAATTGCTATCATGGATTTATGATACTAAATGAGAGGTAGGTACTTAGTTGAGGAAGACTTGAATTAAGGAGGGTTATTTTTATTTTTGTTTGATCACGTAATTGTGGATTTTATTATTGTAAAAAAAGGCTGTTATTGAGCAACAAAATATTTTTTTTTTCAAAAAATTTGTTTTAGAAGTAGGAACGTATAATCGAAGGTAATTGTGGCGTAATTAAGATTGGTTGTAATTTCCGTAAGCCTTAAAACTTACAAATTAACAATATTTAGAGCCAACAAGGATCCAAACGAGTAAAGGTGTTGTGTTTTAGCATTATAGTCATGAACATGAATAAGTATCAGCAAAGTCAACATACTCTTAGATATACGTTTTACAGTCGATAGAACTTGTAAAGTTAATATAACTACTTAAAATAAAGTCTATAGCAATACATAAAACGTTATTTCTACTCAATTTATTCATTCAACCCACGTCAAAGAGCCACGAATCCTCACTGTTTTCTCTCAAACATCAAAATGTAAAGCGAATTCCCGAATACAGCTCATGCAAATAGAAGTGTCGTTTTCGGCCACTCAAGAACCAAATCAAGAAAGAAACTCTAGTCGGCGGTCGAACGTCTTTCACGCCTCAATCAACTGCCAGTTACGATCCTTTGTACGACAAGTGCCTCCACTGGTCTCGCCACAAATCCTCCAAACCTAAACGCTACCGTCTACCGTCTCTTTAACCTACCCTTTACATGCACTCAACAAGTCGCTTATTTAGAATGCAACAATATTATAATCTCAAATATCAACTTCGGAACTTGCAGATCGACGATCTTAAGGTCCATAATACAGATATTAAAATAAAGAAAATAAGCTCTCCCTGACCGCTCCTCCAATCGCGCACCTCGCTTTTATTACATCCATAAATTCATCATATCGCAGCGGCAACGGGGCTCGCCATTGGCCGCGCGAGCGAGACTCCGGCATACCTCTCCCTCGCACCTCCTTCATATTAATATTGAATTTTTCTCGACCCCCGCCCGCCACCCTCGCGGGAGGCTCTACACTCGCTCGCCCCCGTATTGTTGTTATCTTTAATGTTGTGGAAAACGCGTTTTCTTGTGTCGTTAACTTTTATATTGCACGAGTGATACTTTTACGAGTTTGATACCTACATAACTTATGTCGTATTCTTGGCTTAGGTACGCTGAAACTGTTTGAGGACATCTCAAAGTATTACTCGATTAAAAAATTCAGCAACATTAACCTCAAGTAGGTATACCATAATCACATCAAGCGATCTAACAATGCCTTTGTATTTACTCATAATAATTTTAGGCAAACATTACCTAAATTAGTCATGGATATATAACTTGCTATTAATAAACAATGAAAGCGAATGGTGACTTATCTACGGTTCAGTAGAACGTTTTATTAAAAAATACCCTCATTGTTTCGTGCTGCCAAAATCAAAACAGAAACAAAGAACATAATAAATTAATCACTCTCCAAAGGGCTCGGTGTTCCCCCTTTAATGTTTTCCTTTAGTGCATTGTCTGTCTGGTAAAATTAAAAAGAGAGGAAACAGACCGTCTCCGGTTTTAAATGCCATTTACCTTTACATAGACCCCTTTTGTTGAAGACAAATTATAAGCATAATCCTTTTTATAGGCTGTTATAGTTAATCTAACATTACTTGAAAGTTAAAATGAAGAACGATAATGTCGATGAATGAAATTGACCTAATATTTCATGTAAGAATATGGCTTTGATCATAACCAAAATTTTGTAACCTTAAGTTTAGGAGTATTATAAGAATTAATGATCACCTTTTTACTAAAGACATAAAAGCTTCAAAATGGGCAGTAGTATCAATTTCACAACTTTGAATCCACCTGCAAATTGCTGTCACTAACATAATGAATGAGCTATCAAAATACTGAATGGCTAAACGGGTATTAAAATAAAACTTCATAAGTTGATTAATAGTTAACAATAAAAGTATATACTAACCGGATTTAAGTTTAAGAAGGTAACTAAAAATATATACAGATTCTTTTCAAATCCTGTCCCTTATATCTCAAAGCTCAAAAGAAATCGCTAGCAATATCTGTCTGAAAAATATATCGGATTGCTTTGTCGCAGCTTTGGAAATCGAAATCTATTTTCCTTCAAATCTAAGTGAATCCCGTGCGGATTGGAAATGTACCCTTTACCTACCGGCGGGTGAGGCAATTGATATTCTAACAATACAATGTATGAATAAAATATAAACTGAGTTGCTATCAGACATGTTCGTTGCAATCGCCGCATGGATTTACGAGAAATCTCTTGTTATTTTAGGCTTATGTAGAGAAGTGATTTACTTTCAACGGATTTATAGTCGCAGCAATTATTAAAATAAAAGTTTAGCTTGACAATTGCTGTCAATAGAGGAGTAATGTTAACAATATATGTTTCATGGATTAAATACCTACGTTAAGTTTTATCATTTAAAAAGTATTACTAACAATAACTTTTTAAAGGTACAAACTACCTACTACTGTTAATTTCATACTACTAAGCACGAATCTCTAAAGCTGTAAAGGGAAAAAATGTTCGTCGAAAAGAAATACCAACACAAGTCACTAACTTTGTGAACGTATTTAATTAACACATTATTAAACAACTAGACGATGCCCGCGGCTCCGCCCGCGGAAAAGTCAATAAACAAAATATTGATTTCATCCCACGGGAACCTATAATCGGGATAAAATGTATCCTATGTCCTATTCCTGGATGCAACCTATCTGTGTACCAAGTTTCAGCTTAATCCGTTTAACGGTTAGACCGTGAAGGAGGGACAAACATCCAAACATCCAAACATCTTTACAAACTTTCACATTTATAATATTAGTAGGATAGGTATGTTTCAGAATTTGTTTCCGTAACATCAAAGTTGGCACATTAACGATTTAGGCATGGACAGGTTCCTAAGGTAAAACTATAAGGATTCATTAAGATCCCTAGTTAACTACGGAACTCCAGAATTAGACATGATGCGATGCAGATGAAGAGTCATCTCCAAAACCGTTACAAGGGATATGGTATCGTAACATTACCCACCACAAGGCGAGTCTGCTTTATAATCAAATATAAAACAACTTTATTTCATTAAAAAAATTGTGTAAGTGTGTAAGATTTTCATAATCGAATACCTGCATGAAATAATACATAGATTTTTTGTTAATTATTAATTAACACAATCCCCTAACAGTAAGTGGCGGTAGACTCTTGAGTGCTAAATGCACTAAGATCGATAAATAAGATAACTACTCACTATTACCCTAATGACATCCTCAAATTATAAATAATTATCTTTACACGTACTCGTACATACGAGTACGTGTCGTTATGTACTCATCTTCCATTTTTAATATATGTTTTTATCTACAAAAATACCTATACATCTATACAAAACAATGCTGTGTCAGTTAATCGCATTAATATAATTCGTTTGGCTCTCGTCCCCTAGTCATTTAGCTGTCGCAGAGTTATTTAATACTTCCACTGACCCTTAGCTCAGTACAGAGCGTCTCACGAAACTGTTTCCATCAACAATCTCTAAGTAATGAACACTGTGCTATCTCCCATTCTAGATACTAATATAATAAAAACAATTCTAACTTTTTAGAGTAACGTCCATTAGTTTATAGAAAGACATTGCTGTCTAGCGAGACAATTAGGTAGATACTGTAGAATTATTTTGCAGCTTCAAGACTACGCCAAATAAGGTATTTCGTGGAACATCAACAAGAGTTTTCGTAATCTTCTTACGTCTTAAATAAAATAGTATAGAGTAAGTAGTATATGGCCGGTATCTTATGAATTAAATATGAGCGCTTTATTCGATTCCGTAGTCCCTCGATATCAGATAATAAAAAAGAAATTTATCGCACACATACGAGCGAGATCTCGGGGCCTAGCCTGAGCGTCTGCTATTTTTTACGGGCGCCGTCCGTCGACAATCACTTCATAGCGACCCCTGTCCGAGTGTTCGATGACAGAATTATTTATCAGTTTGAAAAATGACGGGAAATTGAATGTAGTCGCAATGTTTACAACGCATTTTCTGTCCAGCGTCCTCGGGGGCTCCTTCCCTCGCGTTCCGATGTCCACTTTTCAAAGAGGCCGCTCGGACGAGGGTCGAAAAAGTGTCCCCAGAGTAAAAAATAAAAAATAAGTACGTGTATTGTATCCACGTTCGACGACGTTACACACGTATAGCGGATGACAACGAAAAAGGCGGCTGAAATAAACCGAGGAGCGTAACGCAACGGTTGATAGTTTATTCATTGCGTTTCTATACTTAATTGTTTTCCTCTCTGGGATCACATTACACTATGACGCAATCTATCTGAGTGACCCGAAGCCATGTGTCCGTCTGTCCTACCAACTAGCGAGCGTCGAGGGACAGATCTTACTTCCGCGTTCGAATATATTAAGTTATCTAACTCTGATAAAATAACTTTGACAGCTTGCGATGTTGTTACGCGATACTGTATATAATTTTGATATACTACCACTTTGTGGTCATTAACGATTCAACTCAAACAACCAATCAGACTTTTGTTAGATCAAAAGTTCTGTACCGAGATTATTATAGATAGACGTACCTAACATTAATGCATAGATATGTTTTTATGCACTATCAAAAACACTGTCAATAATCCTCCACATTATAATTTTATATTTAAATATTATCGATTTTATTAATCTTTCAACACGGACGTGTTTATTTTCTGAATAATAATCAAGGCATTGGTGTTAGCAGCGTCTTTAGCAGGTCGCTTAGCTCTGCATTATCTACCTCAGTTGCAACAGTTCTCGTACCCCATCCTCTACCCGCAACACATCGACGATATGTGTACTACCCTTAGACCTCCTAAAATAAAAATCAAACCTTAAAAAAAACAACCCACAAAAGTTCACAAATTATGGACATCACATAATATAACTAACTACATGCATTAAAAATAACTAAAGTATCTAATTTACGAGTATATTAAACACGTAACCTTCCTTGCTTGCTTAGTACCTATGTACACCGGCCTACAGTTAAATGAATTTTATTTTTTATTGCCTATCCTATGTATAGGTAGGTGCACACATACGTATTGAATGAATAATAATATTGAATGAATTTTATTTTTTATTGCCTATCCTATGTATAGGTAGGTGCACACATACGTATTATAACAGCCATGGCCGCTCGTAAAAATGTTTTATTCACCCCATACGGCGTCGTAAAAGGCGTAATAACGCGAGGAGGCATCGTGGAAGCAATTACTGATCTGTTATAGTTTGTTACAAAGGCGCCTGTTTATTATCGTTTTATTATCAACTCATTTGCTGAACAAGGCCAGCGTTTAATCCAATACGCTTTAAATGTCGTTAGCATATCCGAATTCATCCGAAAAATATTTGTCTTTAGTTAGAAATAGATACTGGACAACATTAGCATAAAATTCAACGCACTCTGATATTAAGAAGATACAAAAAAAATGTGCTAATAAAAAATATTTAACTAATAACGTTAAATACTCACAGCTCTACACTAGATTTCCCAGTGTCGGAGCTGTCATGGTCAATACAAATAGATAAAGGATACACAATTCTATCTCACTGGAAATCGAACCTAGGACCTTTAGAATGGCCAACCGACATTGTAACTATTGCACCATTCGGATTCCGGACAACCCTTAAACACCGGACCGGAAATATTGTAATTAATTCATGGCATACAGCGAGTGAATCAATTCACAATCAAACTATTCAAATTCCGTCGCATATGTTTTGTTTTATTCAGCTGAATATTAAAATGTAAATGGTTTAGTAAAATCGCTCGATAGAGTTACCGAAGCCCGACTGATGATGCACTTTACACTTTTATAACTTCCTCCCCTATTGCTTTACAGATATGTATTAAAAGCTTGAGCTATGATTACGATCATGTTTCTAGTTGCTGCGTAATCCTTGGACTGAAACTTTGTAAAACGCTTAACGGGTAGATACTATAAGTTTATTTCTTTATAGAACACAAACATTATGAATAGTATCTATAGGGTACAGTGTTAATGATAGTTGAGGTTTCAGTTAAGTGTTGCACAGTTATATTCGTTTGCGTAGAGTTTATGTTTGGTTTATGTTAATGATTTATAGTATATGATAAGTTTTTATTGTGTATTAAAGTTTAAATATGTAGGGGTTAAATTTGATTAGAATAGTACCTATTGGAGTTAACGAGCATAGTATAATGCCTTTTAATTATTGACATAAACTTATCATAATGTTCTACTTTTTATATACACTTAAGAAATGTAAGTATATAAAATATTCTCATATTCTAACATTTACATAAACAAAGCATCTATTGTAAGGTAAGATAAACGAAGCATCTCGAAGCACAAGGCTTACGATTGGTGCACAAGTTCAAGCAAACTTCGCACCCTATTATAATCATAACGGAATATCATAAGCCCGCCCGCCCTACGAGGAAAAGCTGACGCGTGCACTCGCCGTCGCCCGCCTACAATTTCATAACGGGCTGCTATTGGCCGATATAAGTTGATATAATATCATAACGGGTAGGGATTGGGCGCGAGGCAAGACTCACGTCGCGCGCGAACCTCGTCTTGTTATAAGCTAGTGCATCGCGCGAGGTGGCCGGTCTCGTAATAAGTTTTACGTTCATACGTTCCTGCAACGTACCCTTCCCGCTCCTCAATAAATATGTCGGGAGAGCGCCCCCACCCGAGTATGAGCGGTAGGAAATGCCGACCGCCGACCGCCCGAGTCGGATCAATAATAATACTCGCCCATATCTGCAGTGGACTGGATCTGCTTGAGAAAGCCACCGGCCCGCGCCCCCCCTTTCCCCCCTTCGCCTCTACACAAACAATATAAATCATTTTCCCGACCCTGAGCCGTGGTCACACACAACCGCATCGGATCGCCGCCATCGTATCCGCACGATATACCATTGACCACCATATTTTGGACTGCTAACTCAAATGAATTTAATTTGCCTTGTCCTCAAAGATCAATCAGGCTTACTTTTGATATCATATTGCAGTAAAGGAATTGCCACAATGTGTGCATTATTGCATCTGGTATAATTTAAAAAAACATAACCGACATCATCTTACAAATAACAAAATGGAACCCATTAAACGGTAGGTATCTGGATTTCCAGTAACTAGTAAAAGTTAAATCTTAGTAAAATTACAGTTGAAGCATTGTTGGAGTTCAACCTATGTGAACGCTCGCTTCGAAAACAAGGTCCAGAAGTGAGGTTGCACCCTAAAATACAAGCAATATACAAATTAGAATGATACCAAAAAAACGAAAAAGCCGAATTTTAAACCGATAAACAACAGTCTTCTTGGCCATGATACTTGTTTCAGATAATTTAGTAAAATGCAAGTTTGTACGGAATGTATTTGGCACTTCATCAAGATCCCTATCTTAAGCTTTAGGGACATTTTTATTTACACTTTACGTGTAACCGGATTATAACCATGTTATTCAGAAATGAGGTTGAATAATTTATTTACAATACTAATAGATCCATGTATGAGCATTATATTATTTTCAACGATGCTGCTCCAGCAGAAGGATTAGTAGCCAACCCTAGATGTCGAATGTCGTAAGAAATTGCCAACCGAATTCAAATTCAAATTAATTGTGTCATCTCAGGAATTCAGCTCTAGCAGCTCTTTTAACGATGGCCAAAAATTATTTAATTTTTAATTACATTTACATAATTATAATAATATAGTTATCAATTGATCTATCTCATATCTCCAAAATAACTTAATAGGTAATTAGGATAATAATAAACGAGATTGTAATAAGTACTTCCAAACACAAACACCTAAGATTTTTTGGCACTAGCGGTCAGCTGATCGCACCAAAGAATGCCTAACTCTGTCGACTATCAAAAATCGGCGCCAGCCGCTGCTGGGCTATAAGCAATTATGCCACCGATAATAGTACACTTGATACTCATCCCGTCTGGAGCAAATTAAAAATGCTCATACTTTTTTGACACTTTTGACTATTGAACTCGCACCTAATTATTATTGGTGGACATTTCTATTGAGTATTGTTTTTAGGCATTTAGCGTACAATTCATAGTAATTAGGTATACAGTTTTTTTTACTAAAACTACCTCTTCTGTGTACCTAATATTAGGTTTATGGCCAAGAGACGTAGGTATTATGATGTCAATGGAATCTACAAGAACTTTCATTAGACGTTGCGAAGTGTCGATCGGGATCGTGGCGATACGGAGCGGGCGAACTTTGCACAATTTATCAAATTGAGTTACT
>LGAG01000899.1:97455-109906 GCA_001278395.1 Lerema accius | reverse complement strand
GACACCGCCGGAGCGACAAGGAGCGTCGCGCCGGTCATTGCTATATTTATTGGCGACGCTCATAAGTACGCGGGTCAGGTTATAAGTTTCCACGAAATGAATGGCCGAGCCACGTAGGAGGCGAGTGCCCGTCGCGCTTAACAAGAAAGCTCCTCCACCAGAAACTTGGCAGGGGGTGCCACCCCACCCTCGGCGGCGTTATAATTAAAAAACAAAAGAATACAAAGCCACTCAGCCTCTTGGCTGCCGCCGCTCTCATTCGACTTTCGCGCGAAAAAGTGCAATGACTGAATCGATTCTCTTCATTGATTCTTTCTTTATTAAAAGTTGCATAACGGAGCGATTTTTAACTGTTATTAATACTTAACTGTTATAAAAACTTAATAAAAGTTATTTTCTGATATACTTTGAGCTTACCTATTACTTGTCGTGTATTATTTTAAGCCATAGATAAATTTATTATCTTTCCATATTTATTGATTAGGTACGTTTACCTACTGTAAAATTATGTCTATAGTTACTTTAATGTTTAAATTAATGATCAGTTAAACATAATCAGCATTGCCCATTAGAATTTTTACAACGCTTTCAGCTTTACTTTAAAGTTACATAGAACAATTTTTAACAGTATAATCATTTATTTTCATTAGTGTATGTTAGAGTACAAACCTATCGGTCTTAATTATGGCCTGAGAGGACGATCGTTAGACGATATTGGGCTGAGCAGAACACATGTACTCAACCAGGCAGGGCAATAAAGCGAACGCAAACAAATTTATACTCGTAACCGTCAATACAGACCTAATATTGCCTTGGAGTTGAACTATAACAAATAGTAACCTATGTATCATAGTTACTAAGTTAAAAATATACGTTTAACATAATACACATAACTGAATTGAAATTTGTTTATAAATAATGGGTGATTAACGAGATAATCATAAAAAAACTGTCAAATAATGACATCTATCGTATGAATTTTACACCATATTGGCGCCAACTCTTAGTTGTCTCACCAATATACACAGCTTTTTTCTTCAAGAGACAGGGGCAAAGGTAGCCACGTTGGCCAAGTAATAGGTACCTACTGAATTCAAATTCGAGACAGATTAATAGAGTTATGCTAATATACTTATCTAAATAATATTATTAAAATAAATTTTACACCAAAACTAGTAAACGAAAATTAAAAAACCTAATGTGTTCATGCTAATGAACATAATTATAGAGAAAGCTAATGTAAATGTTTAAAAATGAAATTATTTGTGACACAAAGCCATTCTATTCATGTAGTGCACTAACTCAATTACTAGGAACTAAATGATTCAATAGTTTCGTGATTCAACTGCATCACGTAAACCAATTTATTCAAACGCCCAATTAGTATTAACTATTTGTATTGAATGTTACTATACATTTCCTATACAAATCAAAAGCAGATTTTCATTAAACTTAATGTTTTGTAAATCCGACTATTGAAATGTACGATTTACTGTTACAACAAAATACCAAAAAATACTTATAGATACAACTAAATCTAAAAACTCGAATTTGAAAAATACTGGTTTTTGTGAAAAATACTGTTTTGTGTTTTTTTTAATCTTAACTGCGAAAAACTTATGTTCAATGTTCGTACTTCCGTCGTTGGTCAATCAAACCACAAACTCAACCGATTTCAGTAAATCTAATCAACCATGGTAAAGTAATGAAAATTTATTAAAACAGGAAACGTCACTTTTCACAGTGTTCGATATAAAGTATAAACAAAGGATCAGTCCCATGTGTTCAGTGTTCGGTGCTCGTCACAACGGGCCGTTTCCATTATAGAGCTCGCAGATGACCGCACGCTTTTATAATTCGAAGGCAACGTCGTCCAACGTCTCCCACAGCCTCCCTTCTCCCGCTCCCTTGACCATCGACCGACAATTGTAAATGGCACATAAAATAAATGAATGTGCAGCGGGACTCGCCTCTGCACCAGACAATATAAATTACAACCGGACGATTATATTCCGCCGGGAATGAAGCGTTTTCCTTCAGATACACATTACATTTTGCGAGGTGGTTGTAAATACGCAGCTGGCCCATCGTTTTGGGTTTAATTATATTGTTTCTGTTGTAGCAACCTGCTTTCTAAATTGGAGTTCTATATGAAAGATGTACTTACCTATTGGCAGTTCTTTCGAAGTATTTAGTATACTAAAATTGATAATAATTTATGAATTTTAATACTCTGCTAACTGTCCATTAATTCAATTTGGTTCTTGGGTAGGTACCTACATTAATATAAACCACAGATTTCAATAACATTAATCCGAATAAATCTGAACTTGTTTCCATTTTAAACAAGAACAGAAATATGTAAGTATCTAATTTTCTTCACAATGTACTTATTTGAGCCAGTAAAATCCACATGGTCGTTCACAAATAAATTTCATTTGAAGAAAAATGCAAGCTCAACAATGGGAAAATTAGCGAGTAGGATCCAGTAAGTTCTAAATAATAGCTATAATATGTTTTATAATGATGACAAAAATCAACAATTATGTTTTCTATTATCAAATGGTTACAGCCAAACTATCTCGTCCAAAGTTAGTTCGTCACCAGTAAGTATTATGGCAAATTTCCAATAATACGTCACTTATCCTGGTAAGTGAAATTTATGGTATAATTAGGACGGTAGATTGCTCGCTGAGCATACAAGGCGACATCGTAAATTTGTTCGAGACCATTACACCATATCTAACTACATCGACTTACACAATATGCACGTCAATAAAAAATAAATTACCGTATTTATTTTTCATACTTACATACTTTTTTGATTATGTTTTGTGACAAAAAATATAAGTTTATATTATTATTCCTGTATGCATTTTCAGTCTTAAATGTACTTGTAATCTGTTAAAAATCGATGTTAAAAAATTAGAAAACTTCCTATAACTTTGTTAGTAAATATGTGTACTGAAAAGTCGGAAAAAATCAAACTATGTGCAATACATTATGCTTAATGTAATCTATGAAAGTAAGTTTAATGTGAACACATAGCCAACGTAACTGAGTGCCAAAATATTATCGTATCCTGGTCGCAACACATTATTGCTAGATTTAGTATTGTGCATTTAGAAAATCACAGAGACTAATCACGAACAGAATGAGTCATTCGATATCACAGACCAGTCATTTGGTCAGTGTCGCAAAACTAATGACACATAATGACGGCGGGCTAACGTCCAGGGGTGGTAGTCGTATGCCAGCCGATTATAGTATCTAGTACTCGGAGATAAGGTTCCGAGGTTTGCGCATCAGTCAAGGTCTGTTAGCTGGCAGGGAGGACTTCGTTCGGGTACCTCGACCATCGACCACCTGACCACCCCAGCCACAGCTAATTGGACCTCCCCACGGCATCGTCACAAAATATTTGATAGTACCTAATTAGGTCTTTACGAAAATCTCAGTTTGTTTTTATTAGTTCGTTTTTGATTTGCAATATTAAAGGAAATTAGAGAGTCACAGATAGAGCCACACCAAGAGATATAAACTAATAATATATCTCAGTAGAGTAGTAGTATCGTCAGTTGAGTCTGCTTATGATTGTAGGAATTATTATTGTTAATAAATATGAATACTTATCAATATTTATATGAATGTATGTAAGTAGAAAAAATTATTTACAATCAAAAAAAAGTAATGTGATTTACATTTCAAACTTTACATAAATCAAGATTATTGTATAGTTTAGTAAAAGACCGTTATCTCCAGATAATAATGTTCGATATACGAATTGTAATATTTGTTATAATTTCAACAAATTTAAGTTAAAATCTAAATGATATCAACAATGTAAAATTACTCATTCGATTCATAAACACATGCGTGCGCTACCCGTTATAGTAGTGTATTCATGAACCGATTCGAGAATGAAAAACATGGTTTCAGACGAGTGCCTCATTGCTTCGATAACTAATGCATGTTTGTACTAGAAAATTGCACACTTAATCCCGCGTTAATGAATCTAACGCATCTGTATTATTAATACGGTGTACGAGTACAATGTACAGTATAGGATCGTCAAGAATTACGAGTATTGGAGAGATAGATAGTATTGATATTCCATCTTTTATTCCTTGAATAGTAAGTTGGGGACATTAAGACACAACTTACAAACAAAAAAACATGCTTCTAGTAAAGGTTTATATCAACTTCTCCTGTAAAATATCTTTAGGGGCCAACATCGCTTTATTGATGTAACCTATGAATTTTCTTAAACAATATTCGTCGCCATACGCCTAATTTCCAAGTACCTACTCATTAAGCCATCGTAACTTTATTTAAATTTTATAATATAATATAGACATTATTAGATAGAAATAGAAAAGATACTCTCATCTCGTTAGTAGTGAAACTAATACCCGATACTGTAATCATAGCAGCGCGTGCTTCACCGCTTGCTATCTTGATCCAGTGCCCCAATGCTCTGATAAATTATAAGTACGCAATACGCAGGAAAACTGTATCCGACTATTATATTAGTTCCTAGACGTATTTTAGACCTTGCGATGTTTATTTGTTAAATTAAATTTGGCAGATCGCCGAATGTTACGCACCTATCGAATCATTAGTGATATTGATTTGGATTGGTAGTCCCGAGGTCGTACATACTTTTATTAATAAAACTATAATTATTATTATACAAAGCTATAATATAAATATAACACGACAGCAAAGTGAGAAAACGAAAGCAACCGGTTGATATAAATAAATTATATTAGACCGTGAATTGAATTTCACTAATTTAAGAGCTATTCGTTGATAATTTCAAAGATGTAATTATAATCTCAATGAAATCCTATACTTACCAATTTGGTAGTGTTGTAATAAAATGTAACAAGGTCGATTTTCCACCGTCTCTAATTGTACATGAGTGAAAATTAGAAAGTGATACGCCACTTGCTATGCCATTCGAAATGCAATATTGCAATAATTCCATTACAATCAGGCGCGTGTTCACTTTCACTACGTATTTTCTTAACAACGAAAACTTTCTTGATTTTTTTTATATTTTAGTTAATGAACAAATGTTGCGTTTGATGCTAATAACAATATCGCGAATTTAGCGGTTCGTAACTCTCTATATATTATTTATTGGTTAGATACAATAATCATTGCTCAATATTGGTAGAATCACTTTATTTATGTTTTTTAAAATTATATAGTTATTTCCGATGAGTAAACGGTAAATCGTTATATAAAAAGTGACGTGCGTTTTTTTCATTGTTCTTTTCATGCACAGTTTAAAAAATTATATCACATCGGAAGCGTGTATTACACGCTATGCCTGCATAATGGCACAATGAAAATCTATTAAAAACTATAGGAAGCACATCGACTACGGAAAAATGTATACAGAAAAAGTATCTACAAACATTTTACAAACGTCGGAAAATCTAAATTTCAAACTACTTATCTACAGGGTCATTGACTAACACGCTCACCAATGGGTTACGAATTTCATATTTAGTTTCAGAATAATTCTCTTGCTATAGGTATGCACTAATCTGACTGAAGTATGGTAGAGATACACACATTATTCCAGAAGACGTCTATAAAACCCAACAGGATTGTTGGTTAATCGTTGACATTACTTCTTTTTAGAAGCAATGATAATATTACACCATATTTAATGTTTTATTACTGTGTTTGATGCAATTTAACATTTTACACAATCGCAAAAAGTTAACTCCAGAACAAAACTCATCCGGGAACAGAACGGTAGGAACAATAAGATGATTACTGTTCAGGCACCGTACAGACGGACAGTACATAGATATAGGGAGTGGGGTGAGAGCGGACGTGTACGGAGATAGAAATGAAATTGATGAACTTTTCTCGCAGCAATAATGGCTTTGGCACGTACCAACATAATTCCCAACAAAACTTCCTCACAGCGCCCCGCCCGCCCGACTCAGGGCTGAACATGAACAATATATGTGGCGATTTCAAGTCTTGTCACCGTCAAATGTGTTTTATGCAATACAAACTTATGGACTAGGTAAATGATCTATTAAAGAGACCTCTAAAATCTCAGGTATCATAAATATGGAATGGTCTTTGAAGTAGATAACGATAAAATATTTGTGACATAATATAAGATGTTCAATTATGATAAACTGCTTATAGTAAAATACTTAAAACGCAGCAAATAAAAAAGACGCTGCAACAGTATACCGATCACCTGCAGCACCGCAGGTTCCTTAATTTATATTAATTTAATGTATTATTTAATTATTATATTTCTTTATACTTCGTAGGTACCTATATCAACACAAAATATCATAATGAGGAACAGTTTTGATGTGCCGTAATGATTATTATAAAGTATCATTACTTTCATTACGATAGTCAAAACAGTTTCAAGTGATCACCTTTAGGGGACTAACTACAAACCTCTGCATAATCAGATAGAGCGCGGTGACGTGCACGCACATACTATGAAGTATCATACCTTATGACACACATGATGGAGTCATACATTTTATCCTACTGAACATTTTACTTAATAATAATTTTGTTTTTACAGCCCTGCCACAAAGGACAACGGACGGCGGCGGGCAAAGAAGGGAGCGTACGTCCAATATTAGAAGAGAACAAAATAGGTTTATGTCGGATACTTTGACCATTCGCCCGTAAACTTACTTCGCTGAGCGAGTAACGCCATTCTCTCATATCTTATAGTCATGTTGTAAATAGTAATATATCGTAGACATAATGCTTATACAGTAATGAAGCATTCATTTAGGTACATAACACAAATTTAACAGTAATTCAAATTCAATTCAAATAATTTCTTTCGTCTTAGGAACTAATAGCTCACTTAACGAATGTCAAAAATTTATAATACAAATAACAACATTTGATATTATCATCTGATAAAATATAAGAATTAAGACATGGGAGTAGAATACATGCTTATGTGTATCATTGATATCATTGATAATATCATTATTATTATTTATGAAATTCGGAAGGCAAGTGCCAAAAGGAAATCCTTTGAGAGAGGCCTGTCTATTAGTCTTCGATCTTGGACAGAAGCGTGATTGTTGGCCTAATTCCAGGCGAATCAAGTATTGAAGGCCCAGACTGGATGGACGCCTGATCCAGACGCTGACGACATTAGTAAATGCAGAGTGCCTCCCCGGGGAACGTCAGACTCGCGGAGCAATCCTCACTAAATAATATTGATATAGCATGCACACTTTAGTAGCATCTAGTAGTTAATACAAACTCCATATACATCGATATTAATTAATCATTCATTAATTAACAAGTAAATTGAAACATTGCGCAAATGCTTTCACAAATAATTTAATTTTGTAATTAGAAGGCTAATGCCAAATCACCCTGACCATATCAAATTATTCTGGGATACGTAAAGGCATACATAAATGACAGAAGCATAACATATTATTTCCAACAAAAACTCGTTTGAAATAGAAGCTTTACTAGACTGCTGACAAATTAGTGCTGTGTTTCAAAAATCAGGACTAGATAATTAGAAATACGGCACTGTAATCACGTGAAATGGTGTTCCTGAAGCAGGAATGAAGCCAACGTCACCGCCAGTGCACCGCTTAATCAGGGCTGGACCGCCCGCCCTATATTTGCGTATGCAAAGAGACTCTGGCCGCATTAACTATGCCATATAGCCAACGTAGCGTGCACCGATTGGGCAAACACATATCTGCATTATAAACAGCGTTCGGGCGCACAAACGCGCAATGTGGTCGGCCTTTACCGGCACACGACTAATCAACGAGCTGACCTTCCGCAGCCGAACAAACGCTACACCACACTCAGCTGCACCTCTCAATCGAAAATAGACACATCCGCTTATTTACGCGCTCTGCCGCGCAAATATTCCCTCGTCTGTGGGATTCCATAAAAACTTAGTCTGATCCTGCAGCGCAAACGCAGATAAAATGATTTCTCATTATGTATTTAATCGGTCAACATGTCGTAAAAGCAGTAGATCGCCACATCACCCCGATGTTTAATAAAGCAGAACAGATCACAGCCACTGGACGTTCTAACAGTTTCTATGCATGCATGTGCAGTGAGTCGATTAAAACTTTCTACTTTCCACGTTTGTAGGCATTGCACCGATGTTAACGGAAAATCTTAACATATTTCTTCGACTCTTCTCCACTAGAGCGAATAAAGAAAGCAGATAGTTAGGTGTGATTAATTAAATCATGCAGTCTGTTTACACCTATCTTGTCATCCTATGGAACTATCAACATGAAATTAGTATTGATAGGTTGGTAAAATTGGTTATTTCTAAGTAGAGGTTTCAGAAGTTTAAATCTGTAGTTTATTATAAATTGGGATCTTTTTCACCCATTGATATACTGCAAGTTGTAAAATGTATGCTGTTTCATGCCATGTTTTTTTACTATTATTGAACCAATATTTAGTTCTCCATTTTGTAAAATAAAACTACATTTACGCACTTCTTTTTTTATTAACACTTACATCACTTTAGTAAATTAATTTACATTAAACATATTTATTATACCTATTACCGTAGTCATAAATAAATAAATTACAATAAATTATTTACTGACATAGATTTGAGAACAACGGGAACGACGGGTTGTTTCAAGTAGGTTGTCCACAGGGTGGACGGTACTTTGGTTTGAGGTCATTTGTATAGTCGAGGGGAGGCCCAGGAGTGATTTGGCTGGCGGATGGTCTACGCGCTCGCCGTCGTCTGCTCGTAGTACCGGTATGGATCCATTACTCCTGATTTCACTGGCCTCACCACATACATATTCCGCCTTCGATTTAAATACTAGAATTAAAACATAAGGAATTAATATACATAACCCAAAATTTAAAAATATGGTTTCGGTAATAATGCGTTATGGTCACGTTGTAACTTGTATTTTAGTCGATTTAGGCAACAGGCCTTTTGCGATATCAAACTGCTAAAATATTTTATTTACTAAGTACTCGTAGATAGAGAGTAGTATTTAACACCTTACCTATGGTGTCCATCTGCGTGAACCTGGAAAGTTGTTTCGCCGGCAGCACCATCTTGGCTGAATAACTTTTTCAGGGCAATAATACCGGCAATAGTCAGTGCCACCTTACTGGCGATCAGGGCTTTACCAGCAATCGCAGCCAAGGTCTTCAGAGCCATACCTCCCACAATGCTAACGGTTGTAAAAACACCGAGCAATAAGTAAGGCAGGACCTTTTTACCTGAACAAAATTTTTAAGATTAATTCATAAGCTTTATAATTTTCAGGTGCAGAAACCACAAGATACGTGATACGTACCTCTACCTCTACCTTCTGAGGCCATATCCATCGATATAGTGTGCGTGTTCATCAACTGCTCGAATTTGGTACGTAACATGGTGTCGAGCTTGTCTTCTGTTGACATACCAGCGAGGAAACGAGGTTCCGCCACAGCAGCCGGCGCGTCAGCCTGCTTTACCAACGACAGCCCGTCGGCGAGCTGTACGCTATCCTGTGTAACACAACAAAAGATTAGATAACACTGTTCTCTTATCACTTCACGTTTATTTTCACTCAATTCACTTGTTTCACCTGTTCCACTGCCCTTGTGAGCACCGTTAAAGCTTTGCCTTTTAAACACATCGTTAAGTGTTTTTGCGCACTGCAGTCGTCGTAAACTTTCTGTAAAATGGCAAATTCGGCCGAAGGCCACCATGAACTTTCGTCAGCTCTGCCACTGTCGATTTCATTCTGTTCGTTGTCTTCAACTTCCATCCTACGGGATCTCCTTGGTCCGTGTACATGACCGGAAGCTAATGCCACACAGATAACAGATATAACGGCTATCCGAAATGAGGAGCACATTTTGATAATAATTATTTACACACCACTACAGGCTTTGACGTATAAGAAGGTGACCTAACGGCGACTGACGGCCGGCGCAAGTGGTGCGAGCTTATAACGGGTGGCTACTGGTTGAGCACTACGGCACCACTGAACATCCGCTATTCCGCACCAATTCTCCTGCACGCGTACTTACGTAACTGAACTTGAAAATGATTGAGAACCATTTTCCAAATGAATTTCTCCAATACAATTTATCACAAAAAGCAAGACTTATACGTTACCAATTAAACTGTGTGAGTAACCACTTATTGTTTAGTGTGTTTGTGTATAATAATTACGGACATGAGTTTGCGTGTGCGGTGAAGAACGTTCGGTCCCACTTTTCACTCACGGACGACCGGCTTCAGTGTATTAGTTGGAGTTCCATCGTGGATTTGAATTGATATTTCAGTCTCTATCGATGGTAGTACAGAGTGCAAGTTTGAAGTGCACCAAGCCGACTCCTTGATACAGCGTGTAGCGTGGCTGAGGATGTGCGTCAACATGAGGAACAGCGTATAACTATTTATGATTAAAGGAAAGTAAAAGCATCACTGAACCGTATAGTATATGTTTTTATATGGGTAATATTTTATACAACACGCATCCAACTTTACGTTTTGTTTGTGTAATTCAGTAATAGGTAAAATTGGAAATCTACCCTTCAAAATTCATTTGTACCTACCCAACACATTTTTAGGATTTCTTCCACTTTCGCATACAAGAAACCAATAATATTTTAACATTTTCGGCTTAAGTTTTGATCTTATTTACATAGTGGACTAGCTGGTACAAGGTTAAGATCTTATACTTTTGCCGTTCTTCTAATTCATGTGTTATCTCGAATATCCCTGTATCGCAAATATCCTAATAACCCGAAAAATGTACTTATTATGTGTAAAAATGTTGGATTTATTGATAATCATGCAATCATTTAGAATTGGTTCTCAAATTCAGAATGGAAACATAGATAAGTACGGTTCATATCTACAGAAGTTTGTCTTAAAAAAACTTTCGCATTTTTCTTTTTTTCGTACAAATTATCAAATAATAACTAATTATTTCATTTCGTCAGGAAAGAAACAAAAATCTTCTACAAATTTACTAAGTGGAGGACGACTCTATCCAAATGGAACATTAATAATATTTAGGAAAATGTATCATAAAATAGTCCTCAGCATAAAATGTATTCCATTCCGTTCTTTAATTAGTTATGGAAGACTTTCTCATATATTTATCTTAAATAGCCACAAAATAACTGAATAATCATAATATCGAGCCACATAAGCGGTCAATGTCCGTACCACAAACTAGGTAGTACAGATGTCCGTACCTACTACCTACACATTCAAGATTGGTATTTCTTTCTGGATAGTTATCTACGGTGATAAAGAAAGTTTATATCAAGGAGGTTTACATCATACGGCATTACCGATATTATTATAATATAATTCGTACCATGTTCAAATGAAAATGTTAATAACTTTATAAGCTTCATTTCTTTGCGTTTTATTTTATTAATCGAAGATGTAGGCTGTCGAGAGAGGTTGTGTTAATATTGGGCTAAAAAAACGTTATCCAAGGCTATAAACACACGTCTGACAAGTGACTTAACTGTCAATAGCAAATCAAATCAACTTGCCAAGTGTCAACTTGGTTGACATTTGACGACTACTTAGTAAATAAAAATACAAAGGAAAAGCAGGAAAAAGTTTAAGATTTTAGAAACTTTCACTTACCATACCTACCTATTTTTGTTGCTACCGTTAACTTTTCATAATCGCAACAGTTTTAATACATTGAAAATATCTTATCGTACCTAATATCAAAGGATTTGTAAGAATATTTCAAAATGCCAACAGAGACAGAATTAAGTTTTAGTGGTAACGATCCAGGAGCAGTAAAGTATGGAAACTTTATTAATTATTATTCTTTCCACAGTACGAAAGAAAGAATAGGAAATTTACACCCTTCTATGTTTCCGACAGACCTCTCTAATGAACCAATTATATGCTTGGATATTGGTTGTAATACTGGAGAACTCACAAACGAATTATACCAATACTTGCAATCTGATGTGTACCCAAATTCTATTTTAAAAATATTAGGGGTGGATATTGATCCAACCTTAATCGAAAGAGCATTACAGCAAAACAATAACCCAAACATCTCATATATGTCCTTGAATATTACATGTAGTAAAGACCAGTGTAAAATTCAGCAATATCTGATTGCTAATAAAAAAGAGAAATTTGATATTATTTTCTGTTTTTCTGTTACTATGTGGATACACATGAATAATGGTGATGATGGGCTACAAGATTTCTTAAAATACATTAAATCTCTCACAAAATCTATCATAATAGAACCTCAGCCATGGAAATGTTACAGAAACGCTCAAAGAAGAATGAAGAAAAGTGGAAATAATTTTCCACTTTATACTCAACTTCAAATAAGAAGTGATGTTGACAAAGCTATTGAACAGATTATTTCATTTGACAATGACACCATTAAAGTTTATGAATCACCTAATTCTTCTTGGG
>LGAG01000899.1:15408-34180 GCA_001278395.1 Lerema accius | reverse complement strand
AAATTTCGTTAGTCGCGAAACTTTTATAATGGAGAAGAATCATGAAAGTGAAATAAACATTGTGAACTATTAGCCCCTTTTCCAGTCAGTCGCATATTCATCCGTATTACGACAGCCGGTCTTCCGCGTGCCATTTGAACCTGCTTAGTGAGGTTTCCGCTTAAGCGTATTAATCTGAAATTAGGTCACAGTTTAACACCGTAGTGTTAAGTAAGGGTCACTGCACGCCTCCGTGGCGTTTCATTGATGTTTATAGGATAAACTAATAGGGATCTGTTACGTGAAAATGTGAAACGGAATAAGTGATTTGGATCTACGATTTTTTGTAATTACCTACAGTACTTTTGAGTTAAACTGTACCTACATAATAATTTACTTATTTTGCAATATCTGATTTAAGAGAGATTCGTGCAAATATACAGCTAATCTTTACCTTCCAATACCTAGGTACTTACCGACAATTTATGGCATCGAATAATTAAATGTTTATTAAAGTAAATTAGACCAACGCTGCTAAAATAACAAGAAATTCTACCTAATCATATACGTGGAGATATTCTTGACCGTGTGTGGAGGCAGTTTTACTGAATGCCATTTTATTGTTTGTGTATAAACAGATGCTAGTGCTGTGCCCCTGTACTGGACTTGAATTTTTAATAAATACTTTTATTTAGGTAGAACAGACTTGCACATCAAAGTGTTTACCTACGAAACTACTAAGACAGGTTAATAAACACCAGTATTGTCACTTGAACTAGAGTAAAAGTTCTCAGTAGATACACTTCTTAGTTCTGAGTGCATAGCTCCATTCATCCTCTAGTTCTAGGTTGTCTCTACATTCAGTCAGACGATAGACGAGGCAAAAGCGACAGATCTCTCCTTCTATTGGGCACGTCAGACTTGATCAGCTAGTAAGATTATTTAATTATTATTTGGCTACCGAAATATATCGATATATGGAATATCGAGTAATCTAGTCGAACGACACTAGCGGTCATTCGTATAATGTGATCGCGACAAATCAACTCGCGAGCGGCTGTAGGGCGGCCCCGAATCGACACGCCACTGATTTATGGCAAGCTATCCCACCCGTGGCCATCTTTAGCATTCCAATTGTATAACTTAATGTTAACTTTATACGATACATTGACACTGGAAAATAAACAAAACGTATATCTACCTACTCTATTCTAGCAGATATTTAAAATCCACGCTGTCCTTACAGTAAGGTAAATATTAATGATAGGACATTAAAAAAACATAGCTTAGTTCAATGTTACATTATTTGAAGTATCGTAAGTCTAAATACAGGGGCATAAAATATCACTTTTATTAAAATACATTAATATATAAGTACTTGGTGTATTAAGAAAATGCTAAAACGCACCGTAAAATTAAAGTTCTCTTTGCAGAGGACATGTAATCGTTGTTAATGTGCGGTGACCGTGGTAAATCTCCAGTAATCCGGCGCAGAACAAATATACTCGTAGTTGAAGGCAGATAAGGTGCGTCCGGCCGCGGGGCGCTAATGTGCCATTTGTATGGTGATGTCGGCCTCTCGGACGGAGGACAGGGCCGTCCCTGGGGCACCGCGGCTAAATGTCCTCTCAGTGTGGTACTAACGATACCACCAAACACTGCGAATGACGCGTCTTTCCCATATATTACGCGAGATATGTGCGTTATATTTGTCTTCGAAATAAAGTTCATAAATTTTAGGATTTTCGTAATATTTGTAAAAATATAAAAAAATATATTTTTTTACTTAGCATCAAGTATTTTAGAGGATCAATTATAATGCTAACTCAAATTAACATTTTGAACAATAAAATCGTTTATTATTAACTCGAAGAGATGAGGCCTAAAAAGAAATGGAATAAGTGACGAAACAGTTACCCACATGAAATTGCTGATTTCGATGATACAATATTCACTCAAGGCAAACTCTAACTAACACTACTGACCTAGAAGTTCAACTACATTATGTTAACCAAATTATTTGACAGAAACGATTTTTAACTTAGGATTGTCATAAATTCAAAGGGACTTGAATATTAAAATTAAAATGTAAGTAACTCCGTCACAAGGAAAGCAAATATAGTAGCTAGGCAAACCTTTATGTAGGTAGGTACGACTTTTACTTATTTCAACTGAATCTTGTAACAAATTGTAAAAAAGAAAGTTTGGTTGAAGCAAACATTGTCCGAAAACGGACAGACAATGTAAACAGAGGCTACAATATGTTGGGGTTTGTGAAAAAATGAGAGTTTGCGGTCAGTTCATTTACATGGTAAACGTGCGCTTAGAATGGATCGTCACGAACTCACATAAGACTGACCTGGGCCATCAAAGAACGTAAATATATTACGGCAGAAATTTGTTGTCTAGCGCACGGTACTTTATTTTCCTAGTTATAATGTATAATTCATAGGTCAAAGCAGTCTGCGTTTGATTCTAGACAGGTCTATATTAAAAAAAAACGAATTCTTCTGGAAGTCTTTACCACTTAGAACTGGTACCCATCTTTTCCATATCAGAATACAACTCTTCTATAAGCAGTGTAGTGTAATGTTCTTCTGTACATAGAGTAGGTGCGTGGTATCAACGATACATTACATCGTTTTTTAATTTAACTCAAGTCGCGTAGATGAGTCGGCGCTAAGGGCGTCATTAGCGTTTATCACTTCATTCCGGATGAAAAAGTTTCAACAGCCCCCAGTGCCTCTCACGTGCGCTTTAATGATTTATTAATTTTCACCTCCATAAATATGCTACAAATCGCTACTATAGATTTATATTAAACTTGCTAAATGTTTAATCTACAAAATACGGTATCTATTTATACTATAATACATCGTTTTTGATGTACCTAGGTATTTAAACGACTTCAATTATAACATTAAAAAGTATTTTACCTACCTATAGGCACTAGGATTTCCTGAGTCGTCTATGCAATTAACATGTATATCACACAAGAATACACAAACTCGAGAACATTAAAACTTAATATTCAGATTTCTTCACCGCTAGGAATCGAACCCAGAACTCATTGAACAGCAGCAGAAAATAACCGTTGTACCTACGTAGCATAGAAGTCATACATTATTTGGAGGTCTTTAAAGGATTTCAAATCTATTTCTGGACGGTTAATAGACCGACTATTATATTTTGCTGAAACAAAAGAGCGTTCTACGGAGATGCGTATCGATCGAGTAGTCTGCTATAGTCTGCTGACTCGGCACTCGGCACCGTTCGCACAACGACGCGCGGTATACGCACCAGCCCTCAGCTAGCACTGATTATGGTAATTTTCATAATAATTTAAAATGTACACAAATACAAGGTACTCGTAGGTTTTTCTACAGACCTGATGGTGATATGAGTCTTTCGATTTATCATACTTAGGTATGTTAGTTTTTAAGGACTTAAAAATAATTTACAAAAATCTGCCTAGACAAGTGCGTCTCAGTAGATCAAGCGCAAGGGTTTATTTAGGATTTGTATAATAATTAATTAGTTACCATACCCTAAATAAACGACTATTAAAGCTCTTATACATCTAAACTAAAATTCATTGCGTAGGTAGGTACATTTTTTATCATTGACTTCGCCCTGACGGTTGAGCCGATATTAACAAAATCAAACATACCGACTATAGTTAATTCTGTTCGCGTGAAATATTTTGTAACTTGGACCGGCCACTAACTCAGTTAACTCAGTATGTGTAGTTAACCATGAATGGTACGAGTAGTATATTCATATTAGTCTTTGGGTACGAGACCACCGCAAATTATTTATTCCACAGTCACACCATGCAGTAAGTATGGATACTTACTGGCTGTGTTTTAATTATTCTAATGCCAAATATACTACTTTGTAGACGTTGTAAAATGATGTCCAGGAACTTGGCAGTGGCACCATACTTTCGAGTTACAACAATTTTGAGGCTTGTTCCGGTTTGTTCTAGGTTTTTTCTACATTGTTCCAAAACGGTTTAGGGCTGGACTGGAACTTTTAGAGAAAATGACAAAAAACACTTTTTGAGCTGGCACCACACTTTAAAGGTATCGCAATTTTGAAGGTTGTTCTATGTAGTTCGTTCTAGCATTGTTCTGTATTGTTCCAAAATATTGCGTTCGAAAAACAATTATTTCTGCTGAATTTCACGAAAAACAAGCTTGAGATGGACGGATAGGGTGAAACAATAATTTATACATCGCAATGATAATTTTTATATTGCTTTAAAAATATTATAAAATGTTTGAAAGGGAAACTGATGCGAGCTCACTAAATTTGCTACAGTGGCGCCATCTCAAATACGTTTCCGAAAACAATTATGTCAATATAAAATACACAAGACAGGTTACAAGATGACGATAAAACTAGTAATAAAGATGTTCTGCACACTTCTAAATTCTTAATTTCGAAAAAAATTAGAAGTTTGTTGACCACTGAATGACGTTTAGCACTATATTTTGGAAATCTTTGCTTTCAATACAGGTAATAAACTAAAAAAACAAATTCGTAAAAGCCAAATGTCAAAATCAGTCTGTTCTATAATGTCTATTCCCATTATAATATATTATGTCAAAATATTGTGCTGTGTGTGATGATTCTGATTGTTTGTTAAAAAACTCGTTAGAAAGTATAGTAAAAATTATTGGTATAAAGTGATAAGTGATTTGTTGGAGGTGCATTATCCGTAAGATATCAATGATACGTTATGGAAGTAATGGTGGCAATTTATTTCTCATATTGTAGTTAGCCTTGAAGTAGATGTCATTTAAATGAGTGTTGTTTATTTTACATTTTAGTGGTATTAGTCGTAATTTCGCGATTATATGGCTCTGATATCTGACTTATGTTTTGTAACAACTTGGAAGAGGCATGTTTTATTCACGTATTCGGGAGAAAGGTGCCAGTTTAGTTGTCGTCAGCTGGATTGGTCTGGCCGTGCTGTGCGCTGCATCCACAGCACCCTGCGACAAAACACGTAGAGTCTTTACCGACCAGCACGGAATCATCACCGATGGACCCAGTAGTTCAAACTACACACAAGTTAGTCATTGCTTCAATAAATCGTCTACAACATTAGATCAGGAAGTGTTCATTAAACTGTTGGTTGCTATTTTCAGGATTCACATTGTGAGTGGCTAATAAAAGCGGCAAACAAGAGCCAGTATATAACGTTAAGCTTTATTCGTATGGGTACAGAATGTTCCTATGATTATGTTTTTGTATATGATGGAGATTCTTTTGATGCTCCCTTGTTGGGAAGTTTTAGTGGAAAAACGGATCCTCAAAATGTTACCGCCTATAGCGGATATGTAAGTAATTTAACTGTTGTTGTCCTAATAATAGTAAATACTGGTGACAGGTTTTATGTGTGTAATTTGTTTCAGATGTTAATATTATTGTATAGTGATACAAACTATGTTCTTGATGGATTTCGTGCAAACTATGCCATATACAATTGCCCTAACAATTGCACAGGCCGTGGCATGTGTATATCCAATAAGTGCTTTTGTGTAGGAACATGGGGTGGAACAGATTGCAGTGTTGAACTTTGTCCTAATGCTTGTTCAGGAAATGGACAATGCAAGGGAGATAGATGTTTATGTAAAAAAGGGTAAGTGAACATTTTTTGTTTCCTATCTCGAATACAATATGTGGGTAGATTGAGCGTAAAAAGTGGCATTTAGAATGATTTCCAGTTTTTTTAGTATTAACGTCTTTATTATGGTGAATATAAAACTGTCTAAATTCAATGATAATTATTAGTGATCAAAGTATGTTTTACAATTTAACAAATCTAGTGCTTTTATCTTTTAATTAAAATTTGATGAACTATTTTTTATTGTTTGAAGAAGTTGTCTTAATATCAAGCAGACTTATTTTTTTCTACCTTCATTTTCCTACTTCCTAGTTCATTGTTCAATGTTTTGTTATATTATCAATACTAACTTATCCTGCCTGTAGTAGATAAAATTTGTAAGAGGTTTATAAGACACATGTTTAAAGTAAATATCCAATAAATTGTGCAACAAAGCATTTTAAATGAGTTTGTTTACAATAAGCAATAATGCATATAAATGCAAATAGTGCCTACAGCTGCAATGAACCCATTTACATGTTATGCAAGTTACAAAGTCTAATAAAATAAAGTCATAATTATTGTATGATGTTGAATAGTTGTCTTATACGTAATTATTGTATAAAGCGACAAACTGATAAAATTACTAGAATCAAGATATTTTCTGAGTTTCTCATCTTATTTTGCATTTTCATGCACCATATCACTACGTTTGTAAAAATCTTCCAGACTGTACTTATGATCAGTGTAAATGGAGTGGCCTCTAACACTTTGAAATATTTACTTTAGTTGTTAGAAGTTACTTGTTACAAATGTTTGTCTAATATACATATAACACACTACTATACTTCAAGCAAGTAGTTGGTTATACAACATGATATGTCTGTTGAACGTCACAATTATGTGACTCAATATTTGTTTACACTTTTTCTTTCTTGAAGCATGATTCTGATAGGTAACATTTTCATTTTACATTACTTTTTATATAAGTATTATTTCTGGTTTCTTTACTACCCTGTGTATGTTATGTGAAGTAAATCATATATTAAGAAAGTAAGTACAAACAATTGAAATCCTACTTTAAAGTTTGTTTAAAAAAATGTTTTTAAATATGTACCATTATTTCAAACATCTTTCATAAATGCTTTTAACGTTAAACTGTTGGTAAAATGAAACATTATTTTGTACGATACATTTAAATAATTTTTGGTTGTTGTAGTTTTTCCGGAGAATCATGTTCATTGAAGCTAAATGACAAGGAAGGAAATAGTTGGCACTGGCTATCTCACACGGAGAGCGGCATGACAAAAAGGGCTGCACACTCAGCTGTCTATGTGAACCACACAGACTCTCTATATGTATTTGGAGGATATGATTTGAATAAAGTTTTAGGATTAATGGAAGTCTACAAGTAAGTTTCTTTTTTCCTGATAAAAAATCTTTTTTCCTGATAATGGGTCACTTGAAAATCTTAATGTGAGAATAATTATGGTTCCACTTCAAACCTAAAGTAGAAAAAAAATCTCCGAATTATTGTATTATTTCTTGTATAATTTTTCAGATTTTCAACTAGTCAATGGTATGATGAAAATGGCAAGGTTTTACGTCGGTATCCAACAAACGAAGAGATTGATAAATCGTTATTAAATTTATTTACCAAGGTGAGGGAATATACTTTGTACTAGGAAACCTTCAACTGTTTTTATGAGTTAAATGATAATATAACAGTTCGCAACTTACGAAGCATGACATAGAATATTGTTTACATTTAATACAATTTAAATTCAATATTTTTTGTAGGGCAACATAGATGGCAGCTGGCAAATTGGAAACAGAAGTTCTCTATTCAATTTACTTTTAACATCCTTTTCTCACCATGACAAAACTACACTGCCTTTGATGTATTCTCACCCTTCCACGCCATACACTGAGAGTTACTTACAATTTACCGACAGACCTGAATTTGTGAGTTCCTCTTCAAAAAGCAATTTTACAAAACCGGAGCCGAGATACGGTCATTCGGCCTGTGCATATGGATCTGGTTTTATTTTGTACGGTGGCAAGTTATCCGATGGCAGCTTATCGTCTGAATTATGGTACTTTGACGCCGTCGCTAACATTTGGACGTTGAGAGCCGTTAATTCTACCTTCACTCCTCCCGGTTTGACGCGTCACACATTGACTGCCGTCAAGTATGAATTGTACTTGTTCGGTGGCAGTACGGTTGATGGGGAATTTTCATCCAAGTAAGTATGATAGTATAGAAGAGTAAACTCTAAAAACAATGCTATGTAGTGTTGAAAATTTAAATGTGTTTTATATTTTTTAGTCTATATAAAATCAAAATTGGGGATATAAATATAGAGTCGTGGGAAAAGATCCAAGTTCGAGGAGGGAAGGAGTTGGACGTCAGAGTGGTGGCGCATACCGCTGTCTATCATCCACAGTCGA
Organism: Lerema accius; assembly: GCA_001278395.1. NCBI lineage: Eukaryota > Metazoa > Arthropoda > Insecta > Lepidoptera > Hesperiidae > Lerema > Lerema accius. The sequence continues at coordinate 26,136 of LGAG01000899.1, read as the reverse complement.
ATTCTATTTTAGTTTACGGCGGTGTGGTCGCCAGTGTAGCCAGGTAAATATATTTTTACGTAATTTTTACAATGTCTCTTAGACATTGTAGGTTAATAATGATTACTGTAATTAGTGTATGAAATCTTTATAATGTTAAGTAAGTTGTTTATTCCTAAACAGAAATAAATAAATAGACTACTACTTAGACTCTTGTCATTAGAGGTTAAACAACTTGTGTGATGAATGATAATTACATTGTATGTCACATTCTTGAAAATACTGTAATGTTGTTTTATTTATAGGTTTTCGAAGCTTTCCGATAGAATGTTTGAATTTGATCTAGACTACAAGCATTGGAGTGAGATACATTATCCAAGAGCTCATTTGCGTGAGACTCATGTACCGCGGGAGAGGGCGTTCCACACAGCTACTATTATCGGTAAAAATAATACACAACCTCACTACATTGTACTCATTATGTAACTGACCTTAAATATAATGAAGTGTTTCCTGTTGTCTATGATATCGAACATTTTATTTCAGGAAACTATTTAGTCGTATTTGGAGGATATTCTCATCGTCATAACAGGGAAGAGATTTGCTATGATAGTCAGATGTATTTGTATCACCTTGGGTGCCACTCTTGGATCCCGCTAGATATATTGGGAAAGACTAGGAAATTCTATCCGAAAAAGCAAGGAGTCTTTGCACATGCTGCAGCCTTGAGGCCTCCATCCACGTTACTAATTGCTGGAGGATACCATGGAAATGTTAATGGTTAGTTGTTAAATGTATAAAGGGTAAAAATCAAGGCTTTTTGTACGCCTCAGAATAACTTGTCAATTAGTGTTGTGAACCAAAAGATCCTATTAGGCTATACTGTACGGTGTATAAATATTGACATTTATTCATTCACACATACATATTCAACAAGCCACAGATAATAAAGAGTGGCAGAATAATTCATTTATAGCTAGTTTGGTCGAATAGCATAATCCTTTGAATACTGTCTGATAGTGACTCTGTTGATGAAATCGACCCATATTCGTAACTCACTGTAATACTGACAAATCATTAAATTGACAGGCGATCTCCTAGCCTATGTAGTTCCGAGCTGGCACGCCGGGATCACAGACAAGGACCCGGAGGCGGCTTGTCCTAGACACAGGTCTCAGTTGGAATGTCTCGCGGACCCGGAGTGCGGCTGGTGCTCGGCTGATGACGTGAGTATAATAGGATTACTTTACTTTATTGCGAGCCATTTAACTTTCGTTCACCGTTAAATAATATATTATAAAACTTAATATCTGTGTTAAAATATTTGCCCTTTAAGAACCACCTATGGCAATCTTGAATGTTGCACTTTTTTTTTAAATTTAATATATATATTTCAAAATGTCGTTAGCAAATTTTTCTTAGTACAATGGTCTTATTGTTGATCTTTGGGGCACTCTTATAAAATTTTTATGCTTTGAAGGGTGTTCGAGGCTTTCTGTTTTGTGGAACGGTAAAAGGTGTCATTTTTTGCATGTAGATGTCGTATATTGACGATATTAAATACCTACTACACCGGTCGTAACAAAGTTAATTGACAATGCAAATAAAACTTCTCGCAAAATCTGAGATACGTGTTTGATAAACTTGTTTGAATTTGTAATCTTGTCGGGTCAGAAATAACATGTTTGTATAATACTCCCAAGACAGGCGAACACAAAAATCAATGTCTCATTACAAATGAAAATTATATAAATTAATATGTAAATTATTTTGTCAAAAAATTTTTGTGGCACATTTTTAGATTTGCTATGGAAGAACGGTGGGATCCAATTGTACCACTAACTTGCAATCACCTCGGTGTGGGGGCATATGTCCAGCACTAGGCGACTGCCATTCATGTCTCATCCACGGCCCACCGCTGGGCAAACAAAACACCACGCGGGTGCCGCTTTCCTCCGTCAGCACCAAACTGGGCTTATATCAGTGTAGCTGGTGCGTACAAAATGCGCGCTGCCATCACAAAGACGGTAAATAATTGTTGCTGCTATTTTGTAGTTGCATTGTCTTCACTTGATAGCTAATAAAAAAATATTAATTTTAGATAATTATGGTGTATGCGGAGAGGATACGCCGTCCGAAAGCCCAGGGTGGTGGGGCACGACGGGCATCGAAGTGACGGATCCCGAGCAATGTAAAGTGTTAGATAAACGTCCGGGACTCACGTTCCTCCGATATCAGCAGCCGGCCGACTGGAATCATCCGGATGGAGTCTCAGTAGTAAACGCCACTACCGTAGATTGGGGGACGGGAGGGACCAGCAATCATATTTTCGGTGGAGCGAGTGAGGCTCGGCTCAGAGGCTGGTTGCATATACCACCCTACTGGAACGGAACCGGCGAAACGATACACATCTGTGCGGGATATTCGAACTTAACGCTCACTTTAGGAGATAGCGACGAACCGACTGCCAACATATCAGCGGACCCCTCCGCTTGTTCCCCGGTCAATTGGCCCAACCTATTCCCGGGGCGACTCTCTGTCAACATGCACGCGAATGACTCCTTGCATCTCGGACCATATCCCTCCCATCATCATGCTAAAATGGAGTTACTCCACAACAAATCACAGGAGAGTGCAAAGGTAATTTTAGCGTAAATTGACAAAGAATAATGATGGTAGCTTAGTAATAATGTAATTTTTTCAATTACTCATTTATTTTTAGGTTTTCACATTCGAGTTCCTGGAACCCTACTCTGACGGCCAATGTTCGAACTACGACAATTGCTTACTCTGTTTGGCCGATGCGGCGTGCGGTTGGTGTGAGTTAACGAATCGATGCGAGTCCCGGAGCATCGATGAGAGGAGCGTGTGTGCCGCCGACGGCGAATGGCGATATCTCACTCTGCAGCCGGCGGCGTGCCCCAACTGTTCCAACTACATAAGCTGCGAACGATGCGTGTCGGGGAATTACTGCGAGTGGTGGGCGGACGAGGCGCGGTGCGCGAGGCGAGGCCGCGCGAGCAGCGCCATCGTGGACGCGACCGAGTGCCCCGCCCCCTGCCGCATGCGGCTCGACTGCGAGCACTGCCTCGACGAGCGCGGCCGCTGCGTCTGGTGCGAGGCCACCAGGCAGTGCTTCAGCTTCAGCGTGTACACTAGCGAGTATCAATTCGGCCTGTGTCGCGAGTGGCTCGATCGCGCCTCGATCCCCACCGACGAGCCTAACCGAAAAACTAGTCAGTGCAAGTCTTGCCAAGCGCACGTTCAATGTTCGACGTGCTTGCGGAGCATGGGATGCGGATGGTGTCACTCGCATGAAAATCCGATCAACGGCGTCTGTACGGAAGGGGACTTTACGCGGTCTCACGTCGATTGCGCTTCCGTTCTAAACGTAACGTCCGCGGACGCCGGTTGGGCGTATGCGCAGTGTCCTGACGTGGACGAGTGCGGCCTCGGCCTCCACGATTGCCACGAGCATGCGGTTTGTAATAATACACATGGGTCGTATACGTGCAAGTGTAGACAAGGCTACATCGGAGACGGGAAGAAGAGCTGCATGAGAACTTGTTACAATAATTGCATTCACGGTTACTGTTTGGGCTCTCCGCAGTTCAAGTGTCATTGTGACCTAGGTTGGACCGGCGCCGATTGCTCCATCAATTGTATGTGTCATAATCATTCCACTTGTAAGAGTGGTGTAGGGCGGTGCGACGAGTGTCAGGATTGGACGGAGGGCGAATTTTGCGAGTCCTGCAAGCCCGGCAGCCACGGGAACGCTACAACAGGCCAGGGCTGTCGGCGTTGCGATTGTAACGACCACGGAGACGAAACTCGGGGTATCTGCGATGTTACCACTGGTGAATGCATTTGTAAGGATAATACGGAAGGACAGAACTGTGAACGTTGTAAGTCGAAATTTTATGGTGATCCGCGACATGGAGGTCGGTGTTACTATCAGTGTGAACCCAGGGGCATGTTAAACGCATCTCAAACGCAAGGCATCGGGTCATTCAAGACCGACCCTGACATAAAATCTATCGGCCCTTCGAAGGAGTGTCTTTGGATAATATCTGCTGAAGACATTAAAGATTCTATCATACAGTTTACCGTTAACTCTTCGACGTTCAACGTGCCATGCGATGAAAATGCTGTATACGTTTATGACGGCTTAGGAGGCGTACCCGATTTGAGCAATAATCAACAGAGCCAGCTATTAGGAGTCTTTTGTAATGGAGCGTCCTCGGGTGTAGTTGAAGCGCGAAGCGGAAATCTGACAGTTCACTACAAACAAAACCAGCCGGATCAGGGCTTTGAAGGAGTGTACAAAATTGTAGCCTGCGACGATTACTGCCCTCTGCCCAGAGTCTGCAACAAGAGACATTGTGTTTGCCGGGATGGTTTCGGTGGACCCGATTGTAATGTGGAAATCTGTCGGAACAATTGCAGCATGTATATCAAGGGAGGTGTTTGCGATACGAGTTACGGACGATGTCTCTGCAATGAGGGCTACGGAGGGGACGATTGTTCTATCAAACTGGACAAGACTCAGCTGGTGTTCACTGAATTATTTAATTCCGATTTCCTCTCAGATGGCTTAGATCATTTACGAAAGACGTTGCCGAGGTTCGGACACAGCTTAGTCGCCGATAGACGAGGCCTGTGGATGTTTGGAGGATATTCACTTTCGCATGGGCCATTGAACGATATTCGATTTTACGATACCAAAAATAACACTTGGATGCAAGTGACGGTAGAAGCCACGCCGGATCCAAAGATGCCAGAAGGGCGGTACTTTCACGCCGCTGAAATTTACCATTCGAAACAGAATATATATATCTTCGGTGGCTTGAGCTTACAGGAAAAGAGTGGACAAAATAAAACTCTTGGTGATTTTTGGCAATTCAGTTTAAAAGAGCACAGGTGGAGTAATATCAAGAACAAGGAAGAACAGCCACCGCCGCTCGCTGGCCACACCCTCACGTTACAAAAGTATCAAGACTACGAGAGTTTAGTTCTCATCGGCGGTTTTTCACTAGAAGAAGGTTTTATGCCAGACGTTTGGGAGTTTGACCTTGACAACGACAAATGGATTAAACTAAACTGTAGAGGTGCACGTCCATCGGGACTGATAGGTCATAGCACCATTTATCATCCACCATCGCAGAGCCTATACGTGTACGGTGGCATCGTTTACATGTACAATGGAACTCAAGTATCTAATAAACTGTTCTCATTTCACTATCCCACAAAGACGTGGAGTGAATTGCCAGTATTTCCGGGCATGGGAGGATACGATAACCTACCGCAAGCCACATACTTGCATTCCGCAGTGACGACAAACGATTACATGATAATATTCGGGGGCAAGACAGTTCCAGATAACAGATCCAATTCTCTGATAGCTTACATTTACGGCTGCAACCAATGGGTCAAACTGGCAAAAGGTATGCTTATAACTCTCAAGTATGTCTGTTATAAGCATAATAATTAACATTTTAACTTGTTTTTTTTTTATTATAGGTACGAGTTTAATAGACCATCCACCGCCGCGCACGATAGCTCACGCAATGGCTATCGACGTGGAAACTGAGAACGACTGGAATGTTTACGTGGTGGGCGGGTGGACAGGGACCGCCAACTGTCAGGTGACGCGCGTCACGCTACCTGAAGATCTATGCTCGTTGTGGAGCTCCAGCAAGATCGAATGTCGCAGTCACATGGGCTGCAGTTTCTGCAGCACCGGCAACTATACCAAATGTTATTCTGTAGACAAACCTGGATGTGAAGGCAGCGACAGAATATCAACGAACGCGGGAGCGGCGTGCGACGCGGAGTTGGTAGCGAGACGACCCTGCGAGAACTTTACCACTTGTACGTCATGCTTGGCGGCCTGGCCCATGTACCCCGAGGAGAAACCTGCTTGTCGTTGGTGCGAGTCGTGTGCCGCAGCAGTCGGTTAGTATGTACTGTATGTACACATTTAATGAAGTTCACCTGTATGTAAATTTCAAAAAGATTTTTGGTCATGTTAATACAAATTAAACGAGAATTGTTTTCAGGTGAATGCGTACCTACAGATGAGTCATGCACTAGCATGAAGTGCAATGCTGGAACAACTTACATTAGCGACGTAGACCAGTGCCCAGAGTTGAGATGCGTGGCGTCGGATTGTGAAAAGTGTGTCTCTAACCAATGTTCATGGACGCGGCTCGTCAATCGACAAGGTAAATTTTTATTTTTTATAGTAATGCAGGTCATATTATGAGGTGACCCGCATTAAAATTTGATTTTTTTTCGAAGGTCAAATGGCTAGAGTAGCAGAAGACATAGCGGAGCTGTACAACTGGAGTTGTGCGGTCGTAGAGGAGCCGGGACGCACGAGTTTACGCGCGCACGCTCTTAAGTTGGGTCATTCGTACTTCGGCGCTACAAAGGAGGAGTGCCCCAATCGATGTTACATGTACGACGACTGCCAGTCGTGTCTGAGCTCCGACGGCGCGGAGGGGGGGTCGTCGGAGTGTCACTGGGCGAGCTACCTCGGGACTTGCATATCGCCGGCGTACCAACCTGTATACTGCGCGGGGGGTGTCTGTGGCTTAGTGCTGACGAAAGCTGATAAGAATAAGTGTCCGGCGCCGTGTGGAACGTTCGAGCAATGTTCGGAGTGTCTGCACCACTCGCACTGCGGCTGGTGCGCGGTGGAGGGGGAGAACGGGGAGGGGGTGTGCACGGAAGGCTCCATCGACTCTCCCCTCGATTACTCGACGCGGACGACGTGCGCGGCCGTCTACAATAACGTGCACCAGACTAATAACACCAACGATACGTTCTCGTGGCACTACACGCGATGCCCGCCAGAGAACGAGTGCGAGAACAGTCATCATCAGTGCAAGGCAGACTCTGAGGTGAGAACACATTTGGAACATTTATTGGGTAGGCAAATAAGTGACTGTGCATTTTACTGAGAATAAAAATAAAATAAAGAACTGCCATTACTTAGTTGCCAACCCAATACTTTGTATTTGTGCTATAGAAAATAGGAGCAAAATAATAATAATTGGCGAAAACTATACAGATTATATATTTATTACATTAAAATTGCCGATTGCTATATTGTCAAAAGAGGCATTTATTACTTTAGAAATAAAACGGAGTTTTCATTGAATAGGCTTATCATAAATTTTAAATGCATTGTTTAGCGAGATCGATAAAATTATTTACGATCATTAAGATGCTAACGATCGACACGGATGAATAACACTTCGATAAAACACTTATTGTAATAGTTTTAATAGTAATATTAAATTGAAGATAATTTTTCCTACAAAGCACAAATACAAATACAAGGGAATGTGTATAAATATATTGTAATGTTGGTCGTCAGGTGTGTCGCGACCTTCCCGAAGGCTACGAGTGCACGTGCGGCGCGGGCCACAAGCGGGTGGCGGGCGCGTGCGCGGCGGTGTGCTCGCAGGGCTGCGTGCGCGGCGCCTGCGTGCAGCCCGACGTCTGTCGCTGTGACTTCGGCTACGTCGGCGCCAACTGCACCATCCAGTGCCAGTGTAACGGACACTCGCACTGTGAAGGACCGGACAAACTCGATAAGTGTATCGAATGCCATAATAATACTATGGTGAGTATCGTCACTTGGTGACTTTATGAGGTTAGAATTATGAAAAGCAACATACGTTATTTTACGGCATACTACGAAAAAATTAATTATGCTACCTAGAATTTGACTAAGATTTAGAACAGTTTTCCCTTGGATAACACGCTAACTCGTACATAGAGGACCATTTGGTCCGTATGAGATTTTTTTTTTTTGGAAATTCGTTTTTTTTTCGTGCGCATTGCCATTTGACCAGGGTTTTAAGACATTTTCTCTTTGACACCATACCTGTAGCTCGTAATATTAGGCTATGCCGTGACACGTTTTACTCCATATCTAGAAAGCTACTGAACCGATTTGGATAAAATTTATACTGTTCCCTAATTTGGAGTAAGTGTAGTCGAATAAAAAAAGAATGGTTCAAATCCGATCACTAGTTTCGGAGCTACGCTTGGACAAACAAACAAACATACCCACATACATACATACATACATACATACATACATCTATGAAAATTTGTATATTTGTTTAGAAAGCCATTCTAGATAGTCCTGTGTAAAAATTTCGCAGTTTCAAAAATATTACATACATACATGTAGAATAAAATTGATAACCTCTTTCTTTTTTGAAATTGGTTAAAAAAGACAAACTTAATTAATTCTACAAAGTATCCTTTTAGTTACTGGACATAAATTTTTGTATGATGTGTATGACGTGGTTTATTTCATAGATTTCAACAGCTTATTGAAATAAAATTCTTTACTTTTCAGCATAGATTAGAAACAAAAATTGATCCTCACAATGTGAATTTTTAATTTTTTTACAGGGTAGCCAATGTGAAAAATGTAAGCCAAACTTTGTGGGCGACCCGACCGACAACGGTCAATGTATACCGTGCTCCGTGTACTGTCACGGGCACACCACTATATGTACGAACGACGACACCTCGCTGGGGTCCCGTGACGTCAGCGGCGGGGACCTGGAGGAGTACTACAGGGAGGGCGGCGCGGCCAAGGCGCGCTGTGTGCGGTGCGCCAACAACACGGACGGGCCGCGCTGCGAGAAGTGTATCGAAGGATTCTTTAGAGGGTCCGAAGACTTCAGAGATCCTTGTCGGAAGTAAGTACTGGAGCTTTCTATGTCTCAGGTAAAACAGTGCAAACGAAAAAAACAGTAGGAATATAAAGGTAGGTAGGTCCCCGTCGTAATCTGTTAATCCAGATATTTCGGGAGAGCCACACTTCTACCGGTTTTACTTTAATTCACAAACTGTATTCTCAAATTGTGCATGCACCTTTTACAAACAAAAACGGTTTCGTAGACAAAACGTATTCTACTTGTAGATTAGGATATACGCAACAAACATGCCAAGTCGTTGCTTGAAATATCATATAGTGTAATGTAAATGATTAAACAAATGACCATTACTGTTGTGTATTATTCAATATGGCTGACGTGACTTGACGTGACGCTCTTTCAAACACAAACAAACAGACAATCAACTTTTACGAAAAATAGACGAGCAAGTAAAAATGCGTGTTTACGTTACAACTACCCACAAAAAATATTTAAAACGTACTGAAAGTATCCTTAACGTTTTAATTTATAAATACAATTTGGTTATTTTTAAAGACTGCAACAAAACCAGTTCTAACAATACGAATATTTCTAGATGCGAATGCCACGGACACGGACACACGTGCGACCCGGTGACCGGTGAGAAGTGCAACTGCGGCAACAACACGGAGAGCGACTCGTCGTGCCAGACCGCCAGCTCCAGCAAGAACTCCGCGCAGGAGTGCTGGCGCTACCAGTGCGTCAAGTGCCGCGACCTCTACATGGGCGACCCGCGCAACGGACACCAATGCTACAAGACCATTAATATTGAGAACAAGCTATGCTTCGATGGAAAGTCTATAGGTTTGTACGGTTTTTTTAACTCATATATCAGTAGTTGTTAATGTAACAAAGTCTAAGGTGAATAGCGAAATAAATATTTTTTCTTTCTTTCTTTTCTTTCTTTCTAAGGCTAAAAATGCAATTACTAACTTAACTTATATATTGCGTATCGTATAATTTATGTCACATTTATGTATCTTTCACAGACGAATGCAAAATTAAGCCACGCCCACTGTATCCGGGACAAACAGCATTTATGGCGATAAACCCGCGTTACATGAACGTCGATATACGCATTATCGTGGACGTGACGCAGGGCGCAGTAGACTTGTATTTCAGTCCAAACGATAGCTCGTACGTGGTGACGGTGAACGCATCGACCGGCGCGCACATGGTGTCACTTGACCCCAGCTACTACAAGCAGGAACCATTGAGAAGCATGCCCTCGTTCGACCAGATTCGCCAACACTTCTGGTACTACCCCAAAACGCAGTTTATTCTGGCCGATTACGTGGCAGCGGAACTGGCTACTTACATCACGGTCGATAAGAAGAACGCTTTGCTTCGGGTGCGAAACCTTCGAAGAAGATTGGTGTTAACGCTACCGCAGAGCATGCACGATTTGATGCATACGAAGTTCTTTATTATTATCCGAGCGAAGCACACGGAGGACAACACGCCGAGCTTCGGCATTACGTTCTTCAGACAGGACCAGCTGCACATAGACCTGTTCGTGTTCTTCTCAGTGTTCTTTTCGTGTTTCTTCCTGTTCCTGGCGGCGTGCGTCGTCGCCTGGAAAGCGAAGCAAGCGGCCGATGTTCGCAGGGCGCGGAGAAGACATGTCGTTGAGGTGAGTGGATTTGAAAGGCCACTTGCACACTGATTTCTAGGTACCAGTAACATGTTCAGTAGGCTGGTCTGCTGATGACATTTGGTCAATGTCACAACATGATGACATAACATGATGACATAACATGATGACATAACATGATGTCATAACATGATGTCATAACATGATGTCATAAAATGATGACATAACATGATGACATAACATGAGATATAACATGATGTCATAACATGATGACATAACATGATGATATAACATGTTGACATAACATGATAATTTATTAAACTTAAAAATTATTTTGTCTTGGGAAATACGTAGCAACTAACAGATCATTGTCCGAAAGATAAATTTATAAAAATATAATTATAGCCATAACCGTATTATTTGGTTTAG
>LGAG01000899.1:4632-15297 GCA_001278395.1 Lerema accius | reverse complement strand
CTATTCCGATGTTACACATTTATTTTTACAACAGATCACATTTGAATGTATATATCGGCCAATCGATCAGTCCTTTACATAACATTACACACGATAGGTTTATTTACTTTATTTATTAATCTTATTTATTACTGCAGGTCGCATTGTGAATTGAGCGACTACCGCGAGCTGTCAACAACTCATTCCAGTGCCCTCCCACCTCTGAAAATTCAGTGTACACATATTACTGATAGATTTTTTTCATTTAGAATTATCTACGTTATAATTAATTAATGTGCCGTAATATATTCCGTCGTAGAAATTGAAAAACATATTGAACTGGCGATACGTCTGTTTATACTAGGCTACAGTCATCAAGCATAAAAATTTAATAAGCACAAGTTAATAAATGATTTTTATGTTATGTAAGTAATTAACAATTTAGTCACTGTACGTATTTTAATATAATGTATTTCAGTTATTTGCCATAGATTATTGTCTGACTATGGATTCACCCGTGTGCAAAGGTTTTATTTAATACACGAGGAATATAAACAAATTAGTTAACACATTATATTTAAACATTGCGTAATTACTGCAAATACTTTTCAATGCCATAAAATTTATAAAATCGTATGATGATATTATAAAAAGACGTATTATATGTCGCCATTTACCGACAATAATCTAACGAGAAAGGAAATGATGTTCAAATATAAGCGATAGTGCAAATGATTGTATCGTAACCTACGATAACATAAGAGAGATTCGATGAAGTTTTGCTCATAATGTGTATAGATGTTTATTACTATTTAGAGATTGCAAACGTATCCTATAATAACTTTGCCATATCGTCGATAGGTACGGAGCCAAAGGAATCAAAATTGGTAAAATACGCGCGGGTTGTGAATAGCCAATAGTCGCAGAAGCTGTTGTGTTATTTATTTGGAAATTTTATTATGCGATGTTAAAAACATAATTATGTTATGGCTTGTTATTGCTGAATTATGTTTAAAAACTATATGAAGTCCTCATGAAGTAAAGTGAATGTTTATTTACGTAGTTAAGGTTGATGTAACGATAGGGTGGGGAGATGTAACAATAGTTTATTGAATCTGCTGTTTATCTAAGTTAGGAATCTCATTGAATATTATGTTTAAATTGGGAATGTAAATTGTATCTATAGCATATTGTGTTATAGTTTTAAGTTTATAATTTTGATGTTTTTCTTGATCTGAATTAGGCTCATATATTCAATAAATTTTGCAAAACATGACCTTATTTTACCTACTCAATATTATTTGTTTTTTTTTGGTTTTTGTTTTTTTATATGTGATACAAATTAGGCAAAAATCTGATTCGGTTCAAAAATGCTCATTACTCAATCAGCAGTATTGTTAAAATAGATATAGATTATTCAATATATCTGTGTAAGTAGAAAATCATGTAAATCAATTAACTATAAGTTTAATTCTACTAACGTACATAGATTAATGTTAAATGTAAGGGAGTACTGATATTATTATATTAATGAAAAATAATTTGTGATCAAAAGTTATATATCCTTCGCAAGATATATAAACAAGTCCACATTACATTCCATTTGTACATCTTTGTATATAAATGATATGAAATTAAAATTATATACATAACACACTAATGTTTATTGAAATATTTAGATAAAAGCTTTAAAATGTTTATTATGAATATAATTGAAATTAATTGCTCATTAATTGTAACGGTATTGGTAATGTTTTTGTAAGGCATTTATTTATTTCTCATTGTTTTTGTATACAATAACTATTTTTATTGCAGCTATTTTTACTTATATATACACGGTTTTAGTGTATCGATTTTTCGTAGTTATTTTAAGGCAGTTAATTTTTTTTAACTTACATAAATCGTTGATTCAATCATAAATCAAGCACAATATTTTATATCATGTAAAGGTTTTGGGTTTTTACTGTCCTATTTTAAATTTCTTATAATGATATATACATTATTTATTTTAATTAAGAATTAGATATTCTAACTCGAATCATTAAAATTGCTCAATAGTATTTTATATAAATTTAAAGTAATTATGATTATGAAACTAGGTGCTTTAAGCACTCGGTAAGCTTGTTTTTGAATGGATTTTGTGCGGATTTTTGGTTTAAATGAAATAAATATAAATTACGTTCTTTTCAAATACCAGTATATTTTAAATGCTTTGTAACATTATGTGTTGTGAAGTGATGAGAAATTATTTGCACAAACATTTGTATTGGTGATATTTTGACTGGGGTGACAATTTACTTGTTTTACATAGGTAGCTTACTATCTTACATTTCATGCTATATATTATGTTTTGAAATTTATAAAATGCAGTGGACTATTTTATATTTATTCCATTTTAAAAATATCTATTAGATTTGTCAAGAAAAAAATTGCTTATGTTATGTTACTTTTTTGCAGTTTTTTTATGAACACTGTACATACAGTTTTTTATGTGTATTGTAATAATTTGAATATTTAATTTTGTACTATTCAAAAATATCCACATTTACTCTAAATTTTATTTAAATATTATTTTGATAATGACAAAGTTTGTAAAGTTGTCATGCAGCCGGTTGTTAAATGATACAAGTTAATAAACTTGTAATCATGCAGCTAACACATAAAAAATTACTTGTATGTATTTCATATATTTTATTGTGTCAATATGTAAAATAGTGTTCAATCTATATTTTTATAAAAAAATTAATGAGCAAATAAAAAAAACTGTCTCACTCGTTATTGTATGTATTATTATTATTATATTATTATGTATATCTATACTTATCTAAGATTTCTCTTATACCATAATTATTACATTTCCATTTTTAACTATATTATGTATAGTTGAAAGAAATTGCCTTTTAGAATTTTTGATTCCAAAAATAACTGAAAACTAAAATAATTTCTCCACACTTATTAAATACAGTGAATTGTAATATAATAATAATAATTCTCTTAAGATTATGATAATCCCATGTCAAGGAATTGCAGTGTCAAATCGATGTAAATTAATAAAATGTGAAGAATATTAAAATATTTTTGATTACCTTACTGGATTATTTCAGATATTCTTTTGCTTACTCATTTAATAACTTGTGTAATCTTTTTTACTTATGTTTTTATTCAGTTTTATTACTTCTGTAATTTTTTTTATGAAGTAGAAACATAAAAATGTGTGTATATATGCGCAGTGTCATTCAAGTGCACAAGAGTATAAAATGTATAATTTAAGCATTAATAGCTCACTATTTACGAATTCAATTTTATCATTAACAATTATAAAGCAAATAATAATAAACTACTTGTTCATATGGGTTTCAATGTAACTTGCGAATTTAGCCTGTTTAGTTGAGTTTGTCATATTTTAATAAATACTCTTTTGTCAAGATTACTTTGTTCTTAAATATACCTCGTTTTTTTCGTTGTGATATAAAAGGTAAACAATCTTGGCACAACTTTTATTTATTTCATTAATTAAAAAAAATATTTAGAAGTATACAGAAATTCATTTTAACATTAAATCACTGTTTATTCTTTAGTTTTTTTTAATTTGTGTCTGTCTTATTTTTAAATCGATAATTACAACAAAAAGACAGTGTAAGATTGTTTACCTTTTATATCACGACGAAAAAAACGAGGTATAGTTTCATGTATCAACCAATCGACAATAATTACTCAATAGGCATTCGGACAAGTACACAAAAATACAAAGCTCAACTAACATTTTTCAGATTAAAAAATACAGGTATAGTGCATTTCAGTTTTATTTTTCTTCGGCATAATGTTAGGGATAATAAATCCCATATCTGCTGTTTTATAGTTAATTCCATGACAACCTACTAAAGCAATAGTCTTGAAAGACAATCTTAAAATGGGAATTTGTGGCAGTATTATGTGAATGTAAGCAATATGTATTTTAGTTGATTCTGGATGTAAATGTTTATAAATAAAATATACTGTTGGTTGTATGATTATTTATTTCCAAATTCTTAACATAATTATAAATTACTAAGAGCAACTTATTAATACGAAACTTAATTTTACATTTGTGGAGAAATATATTGACCCTCAGTATACATGAGGTCAGTCCATCCAAGCAAATGTTTCAGACTTGCACCATAAATTATAATATGTACCATAAGCACTACGGTGAAGATTACAAGACATTATTATGTTGTCTTTGATGCATTAATACAGAAGGTCCTTTTGAGTCAAGAGGTGGGTTTTAATCTTCTGGAGCAATTCCTTCTTCACAGTGTCAGGCACTAATGCTCGAGCTCTCGGAGTGACTCTGGCCACCAGGGTATCAAAAGTGATGTTACCAATTTCATTTTCCTTTACAGCATCTCTACATAACATTCTAACTTGATCTTTCCAACCACATTCAATTAGGCGTCTCCTTAAGAGTTCCTTGAATCTGTAAAGGAAGAAAGCAATAGTTTTATTTGTGTCAACAAATGCAATGTAAGTTGAGAGAGATTATCCCTGTCTAAAATATACACAGAATAGTATGCATAATACAATGGTAATCATTGGTGAAATTTGGTACTAATCAAAAAGGTAACTGTACCTATCATCATCCTACTAATATCCTACTAATATTATAAATGTGAAAGTTTGTAATGATGTTTGGATGTTTGGATATTTGGATGTTTGTCCCTCCTTCACGGTCTAACCGCTGAACGGATTAAGCTGAAACTTGGTACACAGATAGGTTGCATCCAGGAATAGGACATAGGATACATTTTATCCTACTAATATTATAAATGTGAAAGTTTGTAATGATGTTTGGATGTTTGGATATTTGGATGTTTGGATGTTTGTCCCTCCTTCACGGTCTAACCGCTGAACGGATTAAGCTGAAACTTGGTACACAGATAGGTTGCATCCAGGAATAGGACATAGGATACATTTTATCCCGATTATAGGTTCCCTTGGGATAAAATCGATATTTTGTTTATCGACTTTTCCGCGGGCGGAGCCGCGGGCATCGTCTAGTACTTAATAAAAATGTTGATTGACTGACAGACACGCTACAGCCTAAACGGATAGACCTAGAAGCATGAAACTTGGCACAGAGGTTCCTTCTAGAGTGTAGGGGAGCACTAAGAACGGATTTTTGGAAATTCCCACTTTAAGGGGGGGAAATAGGGGTTGAAAGTTTGTATGAAAATTAAAAAAAAAAAAAGTAAGCAATTTGCAAATTGGTATTTAGGTTTTTGATACTAAGCTAAGAAATGCGAATTTTAAAAAATTTAGAAAATCATTCCCTATGGGGGTGAAATAAGGGATGAAACTTTGTATGAAAATTAACCAAATTTTAAAGCTAGCAGTTTGCAAATTCGTGATTAGGTTTATGGTTGAAAGGGGTGAAAAACCCGATTCAACAATTTTTTTAAATCAACCCCTAAGTGGGTAAATATCACCGCAAAACTATAATTTCCGCAAGCAAAGCTGCGGGCAACAGCTCGTATCAAAGAATGTTTTAAATTCAAACTATACATCAAAGAAAAGTCTGGAATACTTGGAGATAGGAAGTAATGCACTAATGGTTATATTGAGAATCTAAAATATTATTTTGAAATGAAATTCTACTAATTAGAATTTGTTATTTTTTTTTTAAGATAAATATAAAAATGCAGCCACTAATAATAACAAAACAAGAAAATAACAAACCTTTCCCGGTCACCACTGAGAACTAAACGCTGATGGGCGATAGTATTGTTTACAGTCATGATCAATCTCCTCGCTTTATAAATCGAAGTAAGCAATGGCGATCACCTGACTCACGAAACTCAATTTATTGATTTTCGTATTCGTACTAATAGGCGTAGCTAGGTAGGTAGTATCCTAGATGCACAGAACACTATACTGCCTAGGTGTCTGATACTCTGGAACCAGGTTTTTGTTCTTGATAACAATCGTATGACGTACGGTACGGTATAGAAATTCAACATAACACACAAACAGTCACAAACTAGAGATCAACATCCTTGTTTGACTTGACATTGACATAGACAACTGACATGTAGGGCATTTCACGTCAACCAGACAGCGAAATTTTTTTGGTCTGGTGTGAGGCACAGAGGGCCTGAATAAAAATATTCATCATTATTTTTTGACAGTGGTATGTAAAAAAAAATTGGATAAAGTTGGTGTTAAAAAGGAACGCATTTTTTTTTTTAATAATTTTTGAAGTCAATTTATACGGATTTTATAATACTTAACTTACCTAATTATAAATAGGGATTACTAGACTTACATACTAGAGATGATTTTTCATAGAAAACAATAAACTATTTCATAATAATTATTTTAATTTATAATTATGTTTAAACGGAAATAAATTAAAAAAACATTTTTTTTTTAACTTTGACCCTTTTCATATTTTATAGGTAAATTAAAATATAAGTAGTTTGTTATTACTTACATAAATATTATGTAGAAAAAATGTTAATGGGACCTATTATAGGTAGGTATAGATTGATTTAGTAGGAGCTACATGAAGTACGAAAGTGCTGTAGGTATGGCGTTGGCGCCCCATACTGGACGGTTTCTTTGTGTGGCACCTGGCATTATTCTTGTTGATAGAGTGTACATATTTGTAACTTCTTATATGTTAATTTTATGTTATAAGTACAATAAATTAATTTCTAATTTTCACCATGTAAGTAAATTAAATTTTGTTTTTGATTTGATTATATTTATAGCCATTACGAAACTATGTTTGTGCAAAACTCTTCAGAAGAATGCTGCCCTGTACACTTTGTTGGTGTATTTGGAAGTAGAAGGTGACAGTTTCATGTATTTGTCTGGCGAAAAGGAAGTTCAAGTGCGTTTAAAGAGGAACATACATGGCGTACAGTATCCCGCATTGGATAAAAATAAACACATCGGAACTACGTAATGACCAAACATTAGCAAACGCCTTCGATGCAAGTTATCGGTGAAGGAAAATATTGATAATAATATAATAAGAGACCTGCACCACTGAGTTCTCCATCAAGTTCTCAAAGGTGATGTGAAGTCTGTCAATCCGCACTTAGCCTGCGTAGTAGCATTGGACAATGTAACGTATGACCTGTAGGTACGTCTCACATAGTGCCTCTCACGACTGCGTACGGCAGTGGAACGGTTTTGTGGTCTGACTGATGCTGACATGAAGAATCATTTCTACCCTCCGCTTGCAATGCAAGGACATCCTGAATCACCTACTCAGTTTATTACCTATAAATAGAATACAACTGAAGCTTTAGCAGCTGAGGCTATACCAGCTGTCTATAGTTTTCCTTACAAATGACATTAGTTACTTATTCCGAAATATAAGTCGGCCATTCTGGAAATGACCACTGGTAGGTACCTACAACATGAACATCGGTGTATGAATAGACTTTATTAACAGCAGAACCAAGTATTGCGTGCCTACACAAGGTACGAGTCTTTATATTACCGTGACGTGAACACTTCACTCTGCATTTTTGTGACTTCACCGCGAGCCTGTTAACTAATTAAGTTTACCTCCACACACTTCCCCGTGTAGTCCTAAATCAAGGAAATGTATATTGTAACATAAAAATAATACTTGTAAAGTTCGATTGTTACAATGTATTTGTGTCATTTATTTTTCCTGATCTCTGTGTGTCAGTTAGTATCGTTCACCAGTGTAAGTAGTTATTTTTCTTACTATTGCTTTTCTATAGGTACCTACCTATTGTGTTGGAATATCAAAGGTGCCATATTTCCGAAAATTTCTTACTAACCAATTTGCACCACTTCTGAGTTACGATAATTCCTGAAAGATATTGTGACAAAAGGTGTTTTTCTGGGTATAGACCTAAGTTACAGTACACTCTCTCATTCGCACTGCTTATTAGAATTAGGTTTCATGCAGATCGATAGTCTTTAAGTACCTACTTGCTTATTAGTACCTCTTCTTCCTTCTATTCTTACACCTAACTTGTAAGTGAATATTGTAATGGTTTGAAAATAATTATGCAAAATAACTTTAATTTAGAATTGAATTTACTAATACTCGTAAATTTAAAATAATTTTCATAAAAGCGCCAAGAAAGACCCAAACCCAGACCGAGAACAGAAATTAAAATTCAATATTCAAACTTCCGCCACGCGGGGAATTAAACGGCGATTACCACTGCAACATACGGATTGTTATTGCGATGTATCTTTAAATAGGTATGGTAGGTACCCGTTACATTCCAATGTTATTGCTGTTACAGGGCCGACAGTTCAGGATAACTGACCAAGTGTATATGGATATTGAAAATGAGCACAAACCTCTTGGCAGGGTAGTGATAGGATTATTTGGAGATTTGGCTCCGAGAGCTGTAAAAAACTTCAAAGTTCTCGCATCGAAAGGGATCAATGGGAAATCTTACAAAGGAACTAGTTTTAATCGAGTGATCAAAAGGTTCATGATACAAGGTAACATAATTTTTTCTTTATTAATTAAAAACTAATAAAATGTCTTTTTAAACCTAGCAAATAAATCTAAGTTAGATTTTTTAATTTTTTTTTCAGGTGGCGATGTAGTAAACGATAACGGTTCTGGTTCTATAAGTATCTATGGCGAGACCTTTGAAGACGAAAACTTAGACACGTCTCACAGTATGGCGGGATTTGTTTCAATGGCGAACAAAGGTAGATTTTATGCGATGTGAAAATAAATCAAATCTATTTGCTTATCAACCTACCTATACAAAATATTTACAATAATTTTAGGTATTACAACATAATTAACATACCTAAATGTTATTTATAAAAAAAAAAATCATCCATAGGCAAAGACACAAATGGCTGCCAGTTTCTTATAACACTGAAGGGAACACCATGGTTGGATGGATTACATACAGTTATAGGAAAGGTATCATCATTAATACTTTTTTTTCTATATAAAGTAGGTATCTTTAAATACCTAAATGATCTATTTTTTGAAGAAATTTTTGGAACAGCTTTCAGCAAGGCAAAAATCGTTATATCGTTAATACTTAACAGTAAAACAAACATAGTCGATAAACGGGGCAAATGATGGTAAGAGGTCATCGTTGCCTATGGACATGGACCTAACTAACACCAAAGATAGTGATTTATGGCTCTCAGGATGTAATTAAATTACCTACTAGTCCAGGTCTCCAAACATTTCTGAAGAATACAATTTACATACAGCTGTAACATAACCTTTCCTATTACTACAACAAACATTTTCAGTGAAAAGTGAAATTACACTTACTACTTTCGGTTCTCGCCTCATTTGAGTTCTGTGCAAGAAGAAGAAAAATGGAGCAATAATAAAGTTAGTACGTATAATTTGTAAATCCATGGCTGATGCATATTAATAATTATCATGTCAGGTGGTGCAAGGGCAGAGCGTAGTACATCTAGTGGAGCACACATCGATAGACGCAGAGGATCGGCCGACCATGCGCGTGTTCATCGCCGACTGCGGCATACTGCCCACGCCAGAACCATTCTACATTTCTGACGACCCTTACGAGTAATTTCATGTTTATTGATTGCGTGTGATTCGCTTTTAACTTTTTAGCCACTCTCAAGTGAAATACGCATAGTGTCATGTGCTATGAAGACATGCTATAGAACGACTGAGAAAAAGCGGGCGCAAGTAGCTTATTGATACCTAGGTCATACTTTATAATTTTGGTTCACTATTGCTGGAAAGTTAGATGACAATGAAAGCCCTCTGACATGGTCTTTCAACTGATCGGGATACATGGAAAATATGGTTCCGAAGCATTAAAGCGCTCAAGAAATTTTGCTACTACCGTCATCCATTTATCTACCGCGTCAGTTTTGCATAATGGTAGAGATAATCGTACATACATTATTATGTAATAAATATATTAAACCGGCAAAATGCTCTGCAATTTGCTATAGGTTTGACCATAAAACTGTGTGGCTCTACTGACTACTGTAAACGTTCGGGTCAATGTATTTTTTCAGCTTGTTCGCGTGGATCCAGGCGTGCGGGGTGCCTCTCGGAATGTCACTATGCATTTTAGGATTTTTCCATTGGATGATGAAGAAAATTGAAATTTGAACCACCTAGATTATGTATAATTATTTTTAGTACCTACCTAAAATCTTACACTGTTGTTTAAACTTGATTGAAATAAATTATATAAAAAATTATTGAATGCATTTTTTTGTGAAAATGCCATTAATAAACTTAAATAAGTAATACTTAAATAAAAAAAAATAACTTATTAAAAAAATCTTGGAAGCATTGTTTTGTTTGCTTAAGATCAGCTATAGATGTCTTTCATTATTTACTGAGGAGGAAAACAGCAGAAAATTAGGTTTGTAATCTTTATTCTTATAAATAACATTAAATAGAATTAGGTACATTAAAATCATATTTTTACATTAAATATCGCATTGTTTAGTTGATTCACCTGATTCTGTAGGTACCTAACATGAATAATTGTTTGGTGCTTTAGTTATTGTTTTATTTTAAAAAAGGTTATCAAATGATCTTGAGCGTTAGCGAACAAAACCATTTAGATTAAAATTAAAAAAGATAAAAACAGTTTTTAATTGTTTGACTTTTCGTAGACTAGGGTCTCGCAATTAATTTATAAGATGAATTGGAAAATGAAAGATTCGTATCGATTT
>LGAG01000898.1:337671-351873 GCA_001278395.1 Lerema accius | reverse complement strand
TTCTAGCGTCACCACAAATAACATCTTACGTAACTTTATGTAAACGTATAGACTTAAAAATAGACAAGCTTAAGTTCCATAACATGTTCTCATTGACAAGTTTAAACTCCTCCTTCATTGCTACGCCTATGATGACAGATACAGTTTTAAATTTAATTAATTATTTTCATGTTTTTTTTTATGATTTTGATAATGTAAAAATGTAGCACAGAACTTAGTCAATATTAATGACGTTACTTGAAGTACAAAAAATTATAAAAAACTTTTGAATCTGCATAATGTACTCAAAACATAAAATTAATTGTATTAATTAATATTTTTAACGCATTCTGTTAAAGTCACTAAAACTAGGAACAACAAAAAGTCATACAATACAATACAAGCGAAAACCAACCTTATCATCCTTGATATAAGGTTCAACACACTCATTAACATCTCCCTGCAGGACCTTCTCGACCCTGACGACGAGGAAGACGTCAGGCGAGGGGTTGAGCACGTCGAACACGGCGCTGCGGCTCAGCGTGGACAGGTCGGCGTGCGGCACGTGCGCAGCCAGCATCTGCCGCGTGCACTCCGAGTTCAGGTTGAAGTAGAAGTTCTCTGATAGCTTCTTCTTCTCCTTAGCGTCGTATAGCGCCATGGACGCGAATAGTGGCTCTACATCCAGCTCCAATCTAGTACAAATTGGGTTAATTTAACGACTTGACTATAAAGTAAAATAGTGTAATTGATGGTTTACAGGTAAACCTTATTTACAGAATAAAAAAACCTTAGAAAATTTTTAGGTACACTTGCGTAACCAAAAATTCTCAATGCCACTCTTTCAGGTATGATATATGTAAATCTATCATCCTATGATGAAGCCTGTATAGGTAACAAATTAGTACCTAAATTGAAACTGGTTAAAATTGTTCCTACATTGTAAAAAGACTAAAATTGCTCGGTATTGTTATATAAGCGATGTAAATGTCTTTGGGTTCACCAATAGAAAGGTATTTAATGAAATGTGCTGTTGCTATTACTTACTTGAGCTGGTGGCAGACCACCAGGATCCGGTGGCCCATGAGCTCGCAAGGCATCTCAGCAGCCAGCCTCCTCTCCACAGCCTCCTCCTCGTCCAGGTACGGCACGTACAGCCCCAGGAAATCTGTCTGACGGTTCTCCATTCTGTAAAATCAAGCATTTTGTTCATGAATATCAATGTTGTGGAATTATGTTATAAAGATTACTGTGAGAAGGTATTAACGTATTTCTAGCTCCTTTTAAAACAGATCTCGAAAGAACATAAAAACTCTCTCTTCTTTCATCAATAAAGAAGAATTTCATCATCTTCTTGAATCAAGAATTCTGATATATCAAATTAATTGTATCTACAATTTACTACTTTTAAAGATTTCGAAGTATATTATGCCAAATACACGAGTTGCGTACATGTGTGCGTGCGTAACGTGCGTTATACATACCGCCTCGCCTCGTTAATGGCATCGATCTGTTCTGGCGGCTTCTTCTCGAAGAGGTCCGGCAGCAGCGGGTCGGAGGAGGAGCTGCGCAGGTCCAGGCTGGCCCACGAGCCGCGCGGCGTTAGCGTCTCGTTGCATGACGACGATGACGATATTGACGCCACTGACTGACGCCCGCTTGACGGCTGTGACTCTAACTGCGGAAGTTCAATTTAATGATGACTTTAAAGTATTACCGTCTCCCTTTAACAACGACTTTAACAAATTTAAATTCCATAACATTACAAAATAGAATACGTTACACCAACATTTGTAATGATGACTTGATCCTATGACAATTCATGACATTATGTATTACATTATATTAAAACATAAGAATATACAAAGTGAAAACTTTTTAAATAATTTTGAAATTTAATTAGGATTACATTTCCTATAATTTAACTACCTAGTTACAAGTATAATTTATTTACCTATTTTGCAACTAACGTTTATAACATTTTTTAGATTTACAGCTTCAGCATAGAGAAATATAGTTAACATACACTCATACCAACAACACAACCGTTCTCTCTACCAGCTTACCTGTTGTGAAGACAGCTCCTCAGTGGACACTGCATGCAAATCAACATCCACTTCATAGTGGTGTGGGGGTGCGGTGAGCAGGCGCTCAATGCGCTCGTTGAGCCGCTCCCGGCTGAACGAGGAGCCGGAGTACGCACGGTATTTGTACTCCACTACCGTGTAGTCTGATGTATAGCAGCTGATGCAGTCACGGACGAACATTGGGGCTTTTGACCTGTGGGTTTTTGTTACATTTTGTTTGGTTTGCATGAACCTATAAATCTTCAAGACATTAGGCTGCCACTAGTAGACAAGCCAATAAGAATTAAGCCTGTATTTTATTATTATTTTATATCATTTTATTTTATAGTTACTAGTTAACGGCATAGTGAAATATTTATGTGATTAAACTTTACGCCGCCAATACCTTAACTACATTACTAAAATTTGCTACAATGTTTACAAATTTACATGATTTACCCCTTAATACACCTACATACTGCAATATTTAACGCGATAATTACTATAGTTACACTAAACCATGAACAGAATTAGTATAAAATGTTAAGATAGTAATGCTCACAAGTCTTCATCAGGTAGAACATGTTGTAGTGTGCGAATGCGTCGGGGCACGGTCAGTAGTTCAATGTCGTTGGCGGGGTACGCTAGAGGGTCATTCTCCCCCATCAGCCGGTCGCACACCTCCTCATAGTCAGGTGGCTCAATCATGTCTGATAGAGATATCTGCGGAAATTACATTTAAACTTTATATTCGTCATAGTCTCAGGGCGCATTTAGTCCAAACGAGCATTACCTCATTCGATTTAATTCTTTTAGTGTAAACACTTCAATAGAATATTCTAAAAATGATCGCTCGCTTAGTGAAAACGGCACTGGGAAAAGAAAAGATTTTTTGTTTTACACTAGAAGATCAAGAAAGAATTCTCTTGCTTTTATTCTAGCTCCTTGTTCGTTTGGTCTAAATGCACCCCTCATACGATGATATCTATTGGCACTATGCACGTAATTACACAATCTGTACTAATTTATTATTTATATAATGGGATTACAAGTTGTAACTTATATACTTTTAGTTTAATAAAAAATGCAGATTGCTTAGTTGGTAGGTGGTCAATGCCATCAAAGATATTCCAATACCTGTTGAGTATTGTAAATGGGCCTAATTAGTTGGCTTTGCAGTAATGAATAATGTACATAAATAAATAAAACAAGACCTCTCCTATGATCCCTTAAAATTGTGTGCCTGTAATCTTCTTGCAACTACTTACCTGCCTACTTATTTTGTAACATCATTCGAGATATTAGTCAGTCAAACTTTTGTTGCTACCGAAGAATAAATAAAAAAAATACATGCATTATATTCTGTTTAAAATAAAGAGGCATAAACTAAGGTATTGTTAAAACCAAACTGAATATCAGGTATTAATTGTCAGCAAGCTTATTGTAACCCTAATGTGAAAATAATTCAGATGGCCTGATAGTTAAACAATATGCTACATCATACACATTCTTAAAGAACATACTTAAGTATTGTTGATTCAGAAGCAACACTTGTGAAGTTTTCACAAATGAAGAAATACTTAATGTGTATCTGGAGAAAAGCAACAAACTGCATACATTATAATGCTAGTTCACATTTGGTATTTCGTATGGTGTGAACGATCCCTTGCAATTACAACATTTTAAACAGTAATGATTGAAGTTCTCTTAAAGTAGTAATTTTAATTAAAATTGTATAAAAATCCACAATATATTGAGAAATGTGACACTTTCTAAAATATTTTAAAAGGCTGTCTTTTAAACAAGTAGAATCATTTATTATAATTATCATACCCTAAAAAGTAACATAATTATAGTCATTTACATACAAAGGAGTAAGGAATTCATTAAATAGATCAAGAATTTAAGTAATAACATGCAATAATACATGACACATGCAGTAAACAAAGTATCTCAGTCTCATACATACTGCATTTATGGGAAAATGAGTCAGGACAGGAAACAACTACAAGAATGTTAGTGAAGAGAACTTACAGAAGAGGAGCAACCCGAAAGAGTCCCGACCTTCGACTGGCTACTCTGGCTAGCATAGACCTTACGAGTCTCCCCAGCATTCCTATAAATAGTTAAAATCAATGCGAATCTAGAACGTCCTCACCCAACTTTCATGCTCCGTTAATCAGCGACCCATGAAGCCATTTACCCGGAAGAATTCTGGTATTTACGTCCGAGAGTCATCTAAAAGGGGATACAGGGATAACTACGTGTGAAATATTATAAATTACCAATATCTCATTTGATCAGAAATCCAAATAGATTTTTAGAAACAAAATTTGTTTACAGTATAGACAGAAAACGTAGTTGTAACGTCAAACTGACAGCTGACATTGGCTTTTTAAATTTGTTTTTTTACGATCTGCTGATATAGTTAATTTAGTATGGAGCCACAAAATAAAAAAAAATATTTGAAAAGATGTTGTATGTATGAAATCAAATAGGCCTAGGGAATTTATATAAATTAATCTTTTAGTGATGTAATTTTCCATATTTTGACAACGCATCAGCAAGGTGAAATCCTATAATATTCATAATTCATTCATAATTATAATAGTTGTTTTTTTTATTTTAAATTAATTTTCATTATTTTTTTTAAATTAATTGCAACAATATGTATTTTCAATCTTTTATATTGACCGCACAGAATTGACCGGGACACTCATAAGAAAACGATTTTCGACGACTATTCACTTTAACAATATGTTGTGTCATAATGTTTAATATAGAGTGTTGTGTCATAATGTTTAATATAGAGAAATGTCTCTGGTTCAATATTTATCTATGGGCAGGTTGTGCCACAATATTTTATTTATATCTATGGTCAGTAAGCAATAAACCATCAAACAGGCAACACGCGACTCTTTTTCTTACTCAACCCAGCCCAAACCAAACTAAACTGAACACAATATCACGACGAAAAAAACGAGGTATAGGTAAAGTAGTAGAATAGCTGATACTATACTTTAATTTTATGGTGCGACTAAAATTATTTATTATTTAAGTAAGAACGAACATTAAACAATACTTACCTCTTTATAATATTAGTCATAAACTAGAATGGTATCTATAAGGTATATTAATAAAGTAATCATTTCATTATTGCAGAGATAGAACAGCGAAATAAATACCTTAGCACATAATAATACCTACTTATCGTTATGCAATAAGTTTATTAACCAAGAAGGAACTAGGCACGGCGGTATAGTTTCTAGATTTTTTAGATGTCCTTGGCATTCATACTACTCCTTTACACTAAACACCCTTTACGTATAATTTACAACCTGTGTTTACAAAAATCACGTACCTTGACGTAGGAACTTTATTCTAATGAAAATGTTACCCACGTATCAAACATAGTTCTAAACATAATCTGATTTTAATTCATATCTACGGCCGTAGCTCACGTTCGAGCTAATTGGATATAAAATGTGGCTTCGCTCGCACGAGTCTCTAGCGCGTGTCCGACGCTTTCAATAACTCATACGTGTGCCAGTAGGTACCTATTATGTTTTATACCTACTTAATATAAATACCAACTTACTTTTTTTCATGCTATGAAAATAAAAATAGCAAACGAGGTTGCAGTGCCACCAGCCCCTTTCGCCCATGGACATCGTGACAAGCCTCGAGCACAGACAAAAAATATAATAATTATAGACTGAGACTAAGGAACAAATGAGCGTAGTAAAAAAAACATAACGTACCTTATCTATATACTTACCAAACGATGACGTTTCCCGGTATATTCGACGAGCTGTGCTCTGTGACATACGTCAAATCGTAAAAAAAAAGAAAAAAAATTACTTAATTTTTTTCAGCAATGGTGTTGATGAAAGTAGTAGTTTATAATTAATAAGTTAAAGGACCGTGGAGCATTTTTAAAGTATAACGAGTACTCACGATCTATTTATTTAGCACCGATATTTAATTATAGTATTAATTAAAGTGACCGCGAAGCAGTTGTATTTTTAGTGCAGGTTAGTCTTGTCTTGTCAGTAGTCAATGTTTTCAGCCGTCCAGTTGGTATAGGGAATAAGAGTTAATGTTCTACCTATACATATCTACCTTCCTTCAGGGGCTTTAGATTATCTTGTATGTTTAGCTTTGGATGACCTTGAAACATAATTAAAAATGTTCCTAACACATTTTATTTAAAAATTCAAATAAAGAAGAGGCAATATCAATTAGCCTACAAACGATGAAACCGCATGAACCTAAATGTAATTCTTGTCATACAAATCTGTTTATCAAATTCATGAGAGATACTCTTAATCGTTTGTATTTTTGGGCTGCTACTATAAAATTACTTCCTAAAATCTAGATGGTTTAAAATTTAAAACTGATCATTAAAACAGCGTTGTGTTGATGAGACTACATCGCTGTCGGAGATTAAGACTAATAGGCATCTAGGTTTTGGCGCGGCGCCAACTTTCTTGAAAGAAAAAGTGAAACATGCCTATCTAAGATTACTTCCCCCTTGCCCCTCCCTCGAAATGAGAGCGAACAATAGTGAAAATTCGGTCAGCAAGTAAAATTTTCACAGTAATAGGTAGTGTCGCCTCTTTAGTGCGATGTCCTACATCAGGTACTTAGGTACTATCTATCTAGATAATGCCTACTAACTATAACTACCCACATAATGCTAATCTAAGATTATGGTAGCTAGAAAAATAAGACTTTGTTTTCTCTTCTTATTTTATTTAAAAACCAGCCCGACGATTCCTATTTCAATCGATTTCCATTTGGGAGATTTATAAGGAGTGGGTAGACTCTTCCCAGTTCTTGTCGTGGAGACAATTTAAAAACGAAAAACAATACGCGTATCTCCCTATAATTTTTATTTAATAGTATGAACAGTGAATGCAATATGCTTGTGGTAATGTAATTTATTACAAAAGAAAATGAGATTATGTTGTGAAGTATGTAATTCTTGTAACGAGAAAGTACCTACATAGGTAGGTGTACGGTTTAATACGTCGTAAGGAGAATTCAGCTGTGTTAGTTAAAATAGCTTCAAACTCTAAGTTAATAGTTGTTAATGGCGACGTCATTAACAGCTTGATCCAAAACATAAATGAGTAAAAAAATCAAAATCTGATATTTATGAGAACTAAATAAAGTATGAATGAGATTTTGTTTCGTATTATTTTGAAGCTTTATAGAAGTTTAGAATGTCAGTAACACTAGAAGTTATAAACTAATAACAAAAGTACAGTATATAATGTACTACGCTTTTTCTTTGTTTACACTAGGGAACCGAAAACCAAGTGACACTAAGCCGAGGCTACCCCAAAGGAACCTGAGGAACCTTAGAAACTAGTTTTTGGTAAGTAAGAAATTTTAATAATAAACATTTGTAGACTTACAAGTTTAGTTCATATACCTACACGTGGGTAAGAACTACATAATATCTACATAATTATTATTCTTGGGGAGAGGAGCTGAAGGAGGGCAATTGCCCTTTCTCCCCCTTTGGCGGCGCTTATTCTAGGCTCCTACCTAATACATAAGTTGTTGTGTGAAGGGGCAACCTGTAACCATTAACTTACATATTGGCTGTAACAGATCGTTGTATTCGGGATGAAGGTGCTAAGTGAATTACATCGTCTGTCCGAGCGCCGCGCCACCCCCAGGGCTCAGTGTCCCTCGCGCCTCGCCAGGCCGCGCTCGTCGCTCACACATAGAAACCTAAAACAATTCATAGACGACATATTGATTACACGAACTCATCTGCTACCAGAAAAACTAAAGTTCTGTGCTGTTTGTAAATCGAAAGGTTTTTACACGTGGTCAATGTTAAGATTAATACCTACTGACAGTAATGTAACATCTCAAGCTATCACTAGAGGACAGAACTAACTTGCAGCTCGCACAAAGCTCACATTGTTCATCTGTCTAGAATTCTAGATCTTTACACAGAAGTCTAAATTAATTATATCAGCAGTGCGGTGTTCGGTGGTATGACTTATTGACATCGGGAGGAAAGTCAACATCTCGGGAGCTGGCTCGTCAACAAGTGTCTCGAACTGCTCTCGATATGATTTTGTACGATGTAAGTACGTCCTTATTTTAGGATGCACTCGTATGCATTGACCTTTGATTTGATTACTCAATAGGAGCTTTTAAAACTGTCATTTTTTGAACCGTCAGGTATGTGGTTACCACTGATAGACATCAGTTACACTCAAGGTATGACCGACGCGTTGCGAGCTAAAAAGAAGGGCTCTGACATTGGCCAAAACAAAAAAAAGGGAAAATTTTGCGTCAATTTGTATTAGATTATTAAGTAGCAAGGTTATCTATTAACTACGGGTAGTGACCCAGACACGGATACCGTTGGGATTATACGAGTATGGTGCAATGGTTACTATGCTAGACTGCCATTCAGTGGGTCCTGGGTTCCATTCCTAGCGAGTAAGAAGTTTTAATGTTGAAATTAATTCGATTTCGGTGTATTTATGTTGTCCATTGCACCATTGATACAAGGATTCCTAATTTGAGACTATGTTTAGACGTATTGCAGTAATATTTAGTTTGTTATATTAATAGTTAGTTATATAAATTTTTCAATTGACGTGTACACATTATTGTTAAAATAACAATAGATAAAAGGTCACGGTCATAAAAGGTTACAAATCGATTTTGTTGTTCGATCTTTCATTTTCAAAGCCACATGTGAACATGAAAAGTGTAAGAATCAACATGAGCGCTCGCATTCAGTTAATAACTTCATCCGTGAGATAAATAGAGCGTAAGTCCTCCACACACGAGTGTTGGGATTTGAAACAGTAACAAGTACGTGCACTGAAAGTGTACGAGAACTTTTAATTAATGCTTTATTCACTGTGAAAATATTGAGTAACATTTTTAATAAAAAAAAAGAAAAAAAATCTCAATACTTATGTAGTTCAGAAGAAAGGTAGACTTTAATTTTTTTTTTATTGCAATAAAATCATTAAATCATAGAAGCGTCGAATTTGAAAAAAATAAATTGTAAATAAATCGGGTATTACAGTAAGATAAAATACAATTTAAGTTAGGAAGTTTGTTATGGTAACCAGTATAAATAGACTCGGCCGACATTTTTAACCATTTGCGAGCTCGTAATAATTTTTAATTATAAATTCCGCAATGGAGCGGGCCCGGCTAAATGGTCGCCTGGAGTGCACAATATCACAGTTTAGATGGTAATGGGTGCGAAAATGGAATAAATAATAAGTAAAGGGTTAAGTCTGAGTCAAATTACTTTTTAAATTATATCGACCTTTCGAATTACGTACCTTTGTAGGAAAGGTTTACGAGAATATAATAGCGCTAGACGAAAAAAGGTCAATGGAGGCGAGGGGTGTTAACAAAGCTGTGCTGTGTATGAATTCGTGAAATATGCGAATAGCTTAGAAACTTCATAACAGTCGAAATAGCGTCAACCTATTAACGGCTTTCTACTGAGCATGGGGTTCTTCTAATAACTGAGCAGGGATACCAATAATAATGGGAAGAAACCTTAATTCCATCATTCTTGATCGTTAAAACCACACCGGGACACCGGGAATTTGGTTTTCTATGGGAGGTCAGATATTTATGGCGCTTAGGGGGGGGTCAGATATTCTTGGACGTGACTGTACAAATTGACTCACGGATATAGTTGTTTGTTGTCATACTTCTTGGAGCTTCTTATCCGGGAAATATCCATAATTACACCGCACATAACCGTGTTTGAGTTAGTCAGTTTTATTTATGATAGGAGATGAGAAACACGACGATTCATTAATTATGTTGCCAGTGCAAACAGACAGCAATACGTTCTTTGTTAACGAGCTTGCCGAGATATTTATATCTAAAACGTGACACTCTTAACTCCATCCATTGTGAAGATACTTGATACATAGATTTTTTAATACATTGAAGATAATAATTAAATTGAATATCAGGATAGCATGTCGCTGTGAAGGGACAGAATGTTTTTTCGATCTATTCGGTTTTATAACCTAAAATAATATACTTAAATCAGAATAAAAATAGCACATCAAATTTTTTCATTAATGCATTTTTTAGTTCGATCAAATAATTTCTAACCAGTTCAGTAGCTCAATCCAACTTACAATTCAATTCTGCGGACATATTTATTTTTTTACAGTTCAGAATGCAAATAATATAATTTCTTCATCAACAATGTATCATATTATTCATCAACAATCTTTTTAGTCAGTATTTGTACATTAAAAATCAAGTTACTGCTTCTATTTAGCTTTAATAATTTATATGTGAATGAATATTCCCACTCATTGGCCCGCACATTAACCTTTTCGCATGAAAGAATGAAGGTCAAGTTCATTAATATTTTCTGTACTAGAAAATATTATCGGAACCTCGAGAGTGAAGTCGAGAGGCTTCGTCAGACTTCTATTTTAATTTTAAATACTGCAATGGAGGTATAATAAAATATCAGAGCTTAGCTATCTATACAAACAGTCGAGTGTATATGAACTGAATTTGTATATAAATACTCTCAGTTACGAGAATCGAACCACTTTATATTTTAGGAGATATTTGCTAATATTAGTGATCAATTCTATATCAGGCATATAAATTATATCATAACTATACTAATATATAATGTGTACCTACGGGAAGACTCAACACATCGGGACAAATCATCTTGCAATTTTATGTTTAAATGACTGAAATATAATAGAGGCTAATTATTATACTATAGGATAGAAATGGTACAGGTTGGCATATTTTTTATTCCTTGTTATAACAATCGAACTAAAATTTTAATTTTCAATTGCGCCTCTGTTTAACTTTCTTGTGGAACTAAACCATTTCAAAGTCAAAGCTATTAAGTTTAAGCAAATTTTGATACTCAATAACTATTCTAAACTTTATACAAATATCGTAGCGATTTCAACGCGTACGCTACGATGGCTACGCTACTACGAGTGCTACGCCGCTACGACAGAATAATTTAGGAATAAATTATGCTGATTACACAATAATATTTTTTAAATACTTTTGGCACTTAAATACACGTGAAAATATATTATGGTGTTATTTGAAGTGTTTTGTTGTTGTAGTATAATATAGAAGTGCAGTAGTTCATAATCAATAGACCTAAAATCACCGGTAATCCCTAGACACAACCAAAGTGGTCTTGAAAAGCCGTCCTACAATTTTTTTATTTTAGCGACACACCCTAGCTTTGCACGGACAAAACTAAAAGATCTATAGAAAGACGGTAATAATGTCAAATGGTCCCTCATTCCCCAACATAAAACCATTCGTCAGTAATGAAGACAGACCTAGCCATATAGCCGGCTATTAATGAAGTCAAAATAGTTACTCGTATAACGCAGAGCGAGACTCCACACGTCGTTTCTCGATACGTCTACAAGTGCTCGGCGTGACGTCAAACATCTCGGCCCCGTCTCTGACGTATCGACTGTTATATAACAGTAGGTACGAGCGTATAGTACGTTGGATGCCATCACCCTACTGCCCGCTGTGTGGACCAGGGTGGGAGAGGAAGCGAGTGTCACATGACCGTAGTAACCGCTTAGTGAAATAGAAGTATTATACTTATTGTAATCATTCAGGGTAAGGGTATAGTATGTTGTAAATAAATAAATAAATAATGTGGGATATATAATTGGGTAGATAGAGGTGAGATCTATAAATGTATAGTCCCACTCTTGAACTTCTTGTGTTGTAGGTGCCAAGGACAATGTCATACCCAGACTGAGACTGGATATTTCAATTCATTGGGAATTTCTGCTTCGTTGCAATTTTTTTATTCGTAGGATAAGTATCTGTAATTTGTTATAAGCTTTTTAGCAAATAGTATGGAAATCTGTTTTCAAAATTTTCAAACAACAAAATGTATATATACTTACGTAAACGTAGTATACAAAACGTATTTCTCAAAACAAAGCTAAATTAAAATTTTCGATGGTTAGTAGCAAAAAATAATGCTCTATGAGACTCATCTTCCCTGGTCCAAAGAAACTAAAGTTGCATTTCACCGGAGCTCAAATTACCTAAAAAAGACAACTTGCAATTAACAGCACGCAAAAACGAAAAGAAACTCCTTTTCACTGCGTTTATTACTTGGACCTTACGTTTCGTGAGGACGGTTTTCGAATCAGCGAAATGGAGCTCTAAATCAACAGGTTTAGGTTTAAAATGCATTGAGGTGAGAGTAGAGGAACGGAGGCTGTGCGGTGGAAAACCGGCGCGCGCAACCCGACACGTAGTGATGTGCCGCACGGTTACAGATGTCGATAAATTAAACCACTTCTCCTTATTTATAGTCACTCATCTTTATATATAAAATCCTAGCATACGTTTGTTTGCCACTGACTTCCTGTTAAACAGGTAATCTCACTAAAATTTAGTATGTTATCTATTAACCTTTCAATAGGAATCGGTATTAATTAATTTCAATACGTTTTAGGCTTCCTTAATTATCGTCTAGTCCGTGCCGTATACCGGTTGACTTTTACCGAATATAAGACAATGTAAACATTTCCATAATAAAATGAAAGAAAATAGGATTAAACTGTCATTATAATACAACGACTACAACCCACCGTAAAAACGTACACCGCCCTGAAAGCTCGTACATCACTACGTTTCAGTTTTCAGTCCTTCTTACAAAGGATGGGTGCACGCGCGCGGCCGCAGAGCGCGGCTTATTAGAAAATAATAGTAAAATAGACTAAAGTGGTGACATAAATAAGTGGTAATGTATTCTGTAGAGCCAGTGCAGTGATCTCAAGATGGGCGTGGACAGCGTCGTTCCTCAGAGGCCAGTCGTAAGTGCACGCGGAATACTGCTGTATTTTCAACTGCAATATTGTGACGGTCCTGTTTAATGACCTTTTTAAATACTAATTAAACTGTCGTTGAAATTTTCCTAATAAAAAGAGAAGTTAAATATGACGTATTAAATTTTTCGAGTCGAATTATGACGATATTGTAAGGTTGGTTTAAATAGTATTAATCTTGAAATCATTTGTTTTATTCATAAAATATTTATTGATATTCAGTTGTTTAGACGAAATGTTGATAGGAAAGCGACGCTTTGTCTTTAAATGACTGGAAAAGTAGTTGAAATTGGATCTATAAATGGAATAATGAACGCTGAATGGTAAATGCACGGTGCGACAAATTTGCATCGGGCAGTTTGAAAGCGATTATTGCAGGCAGTCATTTCGGTGTGAAAAAGTGTCACGCGTAATGCTTTCCTTGCAATAGGTTATGGAAATGAGTCCGAACTCGCTAATAAGTTAACATTCGCTAAGAATTTGTGTTAGACGCGTGTTTTGAGACTACTAGAGTATTCGCTTGGTGGTCGAAATTTAACCATAACTTATTATGTCAAGTAATAGATTAAACAGTCATTCTATATACCAGGCTGGAAGATGTCAATACTATCAATATTAACGACTTGGTATTATTAAATTTAATTTGACGATTGTGTCTCCTGTGTTTTCCTAAAACGCATATCTGTGATTATGCTTTCAATACAAAAATGTTTTTGTTACACTATTTAACATTGTCCACTTCTTCGCCATGTAAACCTTAATCATATCAAATCTCAAACTTGTTCATGCCTGCATTATTATAATAACACTGGTAAACAGCTATGTGGCACAAAATAACAGCCAACGCCAGCAGAAGCATCCAATTCGATGTGTTTATATGAAATTTTGGAGGTTCCCCAATTGCGTGGGAAGGCGTTGCGAGGGCTTGGAGGCTTTAAAATAATATCCAGGTTTCTCTTAGAAATATCTCTTTGCGAAAAAAACGTGTTTTTTACAAGTATTATACTCTGCTAAGATCATAATAATAACCATAAGAATACTTAACAAAGTCTAGCAAAAAACGCGGACGATGCTAAGCTCTACAAAGGATAAACTAATTTCAGCAAGAGTTATGAGATATCTCTGAAGTGAAGGAAGGTGTTGAGCCCTGAAGTACTTTTGTGGAAACAAATGAGCACTTAAGTTTAGCGTCATACGAGGAGACGGCGGCATCTCTCTTGTTTTCATGTGGACATTTTAGACCAGGGATCGGAAAACCTATTTAAAAGGATAAC